>ML265083.1:10607-23433 GCA_005239495.1 Nicotiana undulata | reverse complement strand
GTACATTGGAATCACGGGGTAATACGTGGGATGGAAAAGGGAATCCAAGTCCGCTTGACTGGGTCTACCCGGTCGAGCGCCGGTTGTGTCCCTCGGTTTTGGGGCGTGACAAACTCGGTATCAGAGCCTAAGGTTTTTAAAAGAGTCATAGGATGTCTCGGAGCCTTGTCTAGTAGAGCCCTTCTTATCGGTGTGTTGTCGACCACATCTATAATTAGGGGGCTACATGGACATTTAGGAAATTACCCTTTTATTGTTATTCTATATCGTGTGGTGAACCGGAAAGTGAAAATATCCTTGCCTAATTCGTGCTTTGATCCGAAATTTTCAGTAATGGCACCAAAGAAGAGAGCTCGACTCGGCCTTGAGGCTAATGCCACCCCAAGTGTGGATGTGAATCATGTACCTGATAGTGCGGGTGAGAGTGACTCCCCGACCTTGAATCTGCCTGACACTTCTATTCCGGATCAAAGCATTCATGTTCCTGCGGTGGCGGAGGGTGCTGCAATCCCTCCCGCTGATATTCCTGATCCCTCTACAGTTCCAGCTTCCGGTCCCGGTATGTCCGAGGGGGACCTCAGTGGAGATAATCATATGTTGACTTAGTTGGTGGCCGCTCAGGCCCAAAGATCTCATGCTACCCCTGCGTCCTCCAGCGGACAGGGAGATTTCGCCGGCTCCAGAGTCAACCAGTTTCTGCGGTTGGCCCCTCCAGAGTTCTCAGGTACGGATCCAGAGGCCGATCCACGAGATTTTCTTGATGAGATGTACAAGACCCTTCGGGTGATGAAGGCTACAGAGACAGAGGGGGTCGAGTTAGCTTCGTACAGGCTGAGGGCAGCAGCATATTCCTGGTTCGAGATGTGGGAGGGTTCCCGTGGGGAGGGAAGTCCTCCGGCTAGATGGGACGAGTTCGTGGATACGTTCATGGATCACTTTTTGCCTGCCGAGACTGTGGCAGCCCGTGCTACTGAGTTTGAGATCCTCAAGCAGGGCAGTATGAGATGTTTGGGAGTACCACATGGAGTTCGTAAGGTTGTCCAAGTATGCTCCTCAGTTGGTGTCGACCATGGATGCTCGAGTTCGACGATTTGTTCAGGGTCTCAGTCCTTTGGTTGTGAATGAGGCTGCTACAACAGATTTACACTCGGATATGAATTATGGAAAGATCGTGGGGTTCGCCCAGGCCACGGAGACTAGAAAGTTGAAGATACGGGCAGACAGGGAGAGTAGCAGCAGAACCCAGTCAGTGGGTCACTCAGAGAGTGCAGTTGCAAGGGGGAGACCAGTTCAGGGGAGGAGGCCATCAGGGCCATCCCAGTCTTATGCACAGTCCTCAGCCAGTGCACTGCCATCCGTGCACCGTTATCAGCCGAATAGTCATTGGAGACCAGGAACCGACAGCAGGAGACCCCATCAATCAGGTCGTCCCGGAGGAAGGTTCCAGCAGCAGGGGAGGGCTCCGTGCCCTATGTGCGAAGGGTTCCATACTGAGGCTCGTTATTTGGATCGCCCGATATGATACAGGTGTGGGGTGAGGGGTCATCTTCAACGGGATTGTCGTGCGCCCAGCCAGGGCATGGATAGGGGATTTGCTCAGTCATCCGGTTCTTCAACCGCCACATCTTCAGTGTGTCCTCCAGCTCCAGCAGGACGTGGTGCATTTAGGGGTGGGGCTCATGGTAGAGGTGGACCCAGCCAATTTTATGCTTTGAGTGGTCTCCAGAACGTGGAGGCTTCTCCAGATGTTGTTACAGGTATTTTGAATGTTCAAGCACTTGATTGTTATGCTCTTATTGATCTGGGGTCCTCCTTGTCTTATGTTACCCCATTTATTGCTTCAAGTCTTGGGATAGAACCCGATCAGCTTCATGAGTCGTTCTTTGTATCGACTCCGGTTGGTGATTCTATTATAGTAGCGCGAGTATATAAGAATTATGTTGTCACGGTATGTGGTCGCGTTACCACGACCGATTTTATTGAGCTTGGGATGGTAGATTTTGATATTATTATGGGAATGGACTGGCTTTATTCGTGCTTTGCTAAACTTGACTGCCGAACGAGTGTCATGAGACTCGAGTTTCCTAATGAGTCGATTATTGAGTGGAAGGGGAATGGTGTGGTGCCGAAGGGTAGGTTTATTTCCTACCTTAAGGCTTCAAAGGTGATTAAGAAGGGATGTATCTATCATTTGGTCCGGGTCGCAGACACCGCTACAGAAGTGTCGGCCCCCGAGTCTGTGCCAGTCGTGAATGAGTTTCTTGAAGTGTTTCCGGACGAGCTTCCAGGGATTCCGCCAGATAGGGAGATTGATTTCGGGATGGATGTATTGCCAGATACACAGCCTATATCTATTCCACCATACAGAATGGTGCCAGCAGAGTTGAGGGAGTTAAAGGGGCAGTTGAAGGATTTATTAGAAAAAGGGTTCATTCGGCCGAGTGTGTCGCTGTGGGGCACTCCGGTTCTTTTCGTCAGAAATAAGGATGGGTCACTTCGGATGTGAATCGATTATCGACAGCTCAACAAAGTCACTATCAAAAACAAGTATCCATTGCCTCGAATAGATGATTTGTTTGATCAATTGCAAGGTGCGAGGTTCTTCTCCAAAATTGATTTACGGTCTGGGTATCATCAGTTAAAGATCAGAGAGCAGGATATTCCTAAGACCGCCTTCAGGACTCGTTATGGTCATTTTGAATTTTTGGTAATGTCCTTTGGGCTGACCAATGCTCCAGTAGCTTTCATGGATCTTATGAATCGGGTTTTCAAGCCATTTCTAGACTTTTTCGTGATTGTTTTTATTGATGACATCCATGTCTACTCGCGGAGTCAGGAAGATCATGATAATAACCTCAGGGTAGTCCTGTAGACTCTTCATCATCACCAGTTGTATGCTATATTTTCGAAATGTGAGTTTTGGCTAGATTCAGTCGCGTTTCTGGGTCATGTTGTTTCCAGAGAAGGGATTCAGGTTGATCCCCAAAACATCGCAGCAGTAAAAGATTAGCCTAGACCAACGACCCCGATAGAAATTCCCAGTTTCTTAGGCCTAGCTGGGTATTATCGGAGGTTTGTGGAGGGATTCTCTACCCTCGCCTCCCCATTGAATAAATTGACGCAGAAAGCGGTGAAGTTCCAGTGGTCCGACGCTTGTGAGAAAAGTTTTAAGGAATTAAAGTCGAGATTGACTTCGGCACCGGTATTGACCTTTTCAGAAGGTATAGAGGAATTTGTGGTTTATTGCGATGCTTCAAGGGTTGGTTTGGGGTGTGTGTTGATGCAACATGGGAAGGTTATAGCGTATGCTTCAAGGCAACTCAAGAATCACGAGAAGAATTATCTGACGCATGATTTGGAGCTCGCGGCAGTAGTGTTTGCATTAAAAATTTGGCGGCATTATCTTTATGGAGTCCACGTGGACATGTTCTAGGACCACGAGAGTCTTCAGTATTTATTCAAACAGAAGGAACTGAATCTAAGGCAGCGGAGGTGGTTAGAATTGCTTAAGGATTATGATATGAACATCTTGTACCATCCAGGAAAGGCGAATGTGGTGGCCGACGCTCTTAGTCGGAAGTCTATGGGTAGTTTGGCTCATTTGGAAGTGGATCAGAGGCTCTTGGCTCGTGAGGTTTATCAATTGGCCAGTTTGGGGGTTTGTCTTTCGACCTCAGGCGAAGGGGAGGTTATGGTGCATAATGGGGCATAATCGTCACTTGTAGCGGAAGTCAAAGAAAAGCAGTTTATTGATCCAGCATTGGCACAGTTGAAGGATGCAGTTCTGAATAACAAGATTTTGGCATTTTCACTCGGCAGCAATGATGGAGTGTTGTGATTCCAAGGTAGGCTATGTGTTCCAGATGTAGATAATCTTCGGGAGAGGGTAATGGTGGAGGATCATATCTCCAGGTATTCTATGCACCCAGGTTCTACGAAGATGTATCATGATCTCCGGGAAATTTATTGGTGGAGCGGTATGAAGAGGGGTGTGGCGGACTTTGTGTCTAGATGTCCGAATTGCCAGCAGGTGAAGGCCGAGCATCAGCGGCCCGGTGGATTAACTCAACTTATGGAAATACCGACGTGGAAAAGGGAGATGATCAATATGGATTTCGTGGTAGGGTTACCTTGCACTCAACGCAGGTTCGACTCAATTTGGGTGATAGTGGATCGACTCACCAAATCAGCCCACTTTTTGCCAGTCAAGTCCACCGACACAGCATAATAGTATGCTCAATTGTACATCAAGGAGATAGTTAGACTTCATGGCACTCTAGTTTCTATTATCTCAGATCGAGGGGCCCAGTTCACAGCTAATTTTTGGCAGAAATTTCAGAAATCCTATGCGGATGTTCGTCAAAGAGAATTGGAGTTCTCGGTAGATGATTGGGTGTTCTTGAAGGTGTCTCCCATGAAGGGAGTGATGCGGTTTGGGAATAAAGGGAAGTTGATCCCTAGGTACATCGGGCCATATCGGATCGCTCAAAGGATAGGACGGGTGCCTTATATGCTGGAATTGCCCCATGAAATGTCATTAGTGCACCCAGTATTCCATGTGTCTATGTTGAAGAAAGTGGTTGGAGATCCATCCGTCATTGTGCCAATTGGGACTATTGAGGTTAATGAAGAGTTATCATACGAAGAGGCTCCAGTTGCTATTCTTGATAGGCAAGTCCGTAAATTGAGAAACAAAGAGATTGATTTTGTTAAAGTGTTGTGGCAAAGTCAACGAGTCGAGGAAGCCACGTGGGAAGTAGAGAAAGAAATAAGAGAAAAACATCCACATCTGTTTGAACAAGTTTAGTAGTGATCGTGCGAATTATTGTCCCAAGGCGATTTGATGTTGTATTCCGATTCGTGCAAAGACACCCCATTTTCCTTAATTGCCTTATTGTTGTAACTTTCCAATGCGTGCTAAAACTGTATATGAGGTTATTAAATGGGTGGTGTGCAACCCTTTAAAGCAACTAAAAGTTTTGTGAAACAAATGTGCTAAGTAAGTGATTAATGGTAGTGTAGATTGGTAATGGTTAATTGAATTGTCTATGATCTATTCAGGTGATTGAACTGTATGGGCGCACTGAAATGGCCAAAAGTTATGTGCAAATATGTCACACTGATTGAATCATGTGCAATTGTGAGGTAAGGAGAATGAGTTATGTGTAGTTGATAAAGTGACCAAATACTTGTAAATTGTTGAGGTAACAACTTGGTGTGTGAGCTATTGAATGGTTAAAACTGTGTAATAGTGCTTGGAAATCTGTTTCGGGGGCTCTCAGACAGGTAGATAGGCCTAATTACAAAGGAAACTCTGGCAAAAAAAATTCTGACATAATCGGAGTTTGTAAAAAAATCTTGAAATTTCATATCATGCTTTCAAACTAATTAATTTCCAAATCCTCATTTGAGGACGAATGATTTTAAGGGGGGAGGATGTAAAGACCCGTAAAATTTCTTGCTTAAAATAATGCCCGAACGATTCCCCGAGTTGTTTTACTGTGGAAATTCCTAAAACTGACCTAATTTGAACAAAAAGTACCCCGGGAGTTAAAGAATCACTGCCCAACTGAAGGACAACTATGCGGTCCAATCTACGATATCATTTCAGTTCTGCGTACCGCATAGCTGTTGCATTATTGCCTTTGATTTTTGGGGAGGGGTGTTATGCGACGCACTATGCGATCGCATAAAGACTATGCGGACCGCATAGTGGTCGCATACCTGGGCAGATTGTTTCCAAATTTTGGCCCACCTGGGGCTATTCTGCGGTCAGCTCTGCGGACCGCATGTCAGGAATGCGATCGCATTCCTGACCGCATATTTGACACGGCCTTTGAATTTTCCAAACTTTTATACCCGACCCCAGCTTAATTTAACCCCTACCCCCTTTCATTTTAACTGGATTCTAAAAACGATAGAGAGAAGAAAAAGAGAGTTCTTGATAGAGAAGGTTCCGACATCACTCAAATTGATTTTCCAAAATTACTCAAGCTCGAATATTATCAAGTAATCAGTCATCTTCTTCGCTAAAAGGTAAGCCTTCACTCTAATTCTCCCAATTTCTCAGAATTTGGATGGGAATAAAGCACTCATGGGTTGGTTTTGAAAAATGAAAGATGAAACCTTGCATGCATGTGAATGTAACTCCGTAACCTAGTAATGGGGGAAACGAACTTGAGTAATTATGCACAAAAAGGGGGTTAGTAACCTAAGGGATCGCATAGTGTTTGATGAAATGCTTAATTGAATTCAAGGTTCCTAATCCTAAGTGAAATAGGTCACATTGTGGAATAGATTGACGGTGCCCGATGATCCGGTGAATTGTGATAGAAATTAAAAAGGGAAACTCGACTCCAGGTATGTATGGCTAACTTTAATCTTTGTAAAATCACTTTGTGGTGTCCGAGCATACGGTACGTGTATTGGTGTGATCATGTGCAAATGGTTGTTCAAATTGTGCTGAAGCGTGAAGTGTATTCCTTGTTGTCTTTTGTTGATCACCACACTACCATGCTATGTGAAATGATGCTAGTAGGTTAATGAATCCAAGAGTATGAATGTATATGCTAAAGGCTGTGTAACAAGTAACGAAAAGGAGTTGTTGTGTGATGTAATTGAACTAAACGGCTGTGGCAATATCGTATATGATTCACTGTTTGGTAAGATTTATTGTGGCACGATTTTTTTTATACGTATTGTGGGTTGTAAAGAAGCTATATTCCTATTGCTTAAATTTTCTGTGATTGAATTGTGAACTGTCATTGTTGATATGAGATATGATTGTATGATGGGATCGGGTTGCGCGCCGCAACAGGAGGGATAAGGGTGATATGTGAGAAGTGATAAGGGTAAGATGTGATTGTCCGGTGGGATTGGGTTTTACGCCGCAACAGAAACATAAGAAATGATTGTGATTTTCAGGTAGGATCGGGTTGCCCGCCGCAACAGAAGAAATAAGGGTGGAATGTTGAGAAGGGATAAGGGTTGAATTGTAATTGTGATTGTGATTGTGATGAAGTGAGAATTGTGGAACTTCCATTGTGTTTCTTTATATATCTTTGTGCAATGATTGTGTGTCTCTCTGCCTGCCTCTTGCCTGTGCATTGTTGAGTTTACTTAGAGTAAAGTTTGTTCATACATACCAGTACAATTCAAATGTACTGACGTCTCTTTTGCCGGGGGCGCTACATTCTTGTGATGATTGTAGGTGGTTCTATAGCAGGTACTCCAGCCTACCCACAGTAGTGCCTCCTCTACGTCCCATGAGTTGTTTTGGTGAGCCCCTTTCCTCTCGGGGCCCTGTGTGGTTCATGCCACCTCTTCTTCTGGATTTTCATTTTGGTATTTGTGTAAAGTATAGTCGGAGCTTTGTTACCGGAAAGTATTATATAACTCTTTTTTACTCTTAGAGGCTCCGTAGACAGGAAATGTGGGTTATGTACATATGTATTTTGGGCAGTATAACTTGTAGACCACGTAAAGTAAACCTGTATGTTATGTATATTTGGTAAGTATTGTACCACATGTGGATAATGACAGAAATCCAGAATTTAATTCCAGTTTGTTAGAATGTGTTTAAATTATAATTGAATAATGTACATTGGAATCACGGGGTAATACGTGGGATGGAAAAAGGAATCCAGGCCCGCTTGACTGGGGCTACCCGGTCGAGCGCTGGTCGTGTCCCTCGGTTTTGGGGCGTGACATAAAGCTACAATTCTACCTTCCGAGACTAAGCACTGTCTCCATCTGCATCTGCATTTTTGCATAAGGCTACCATTCTGCCTTCCGAGACTAAGCACTGTCTTCATCTGCATCTGCATTTTTGCATAAGGCTACCATTCTGCATTCCGATACTAACCACTGTATCCATCCATTTTCATAAGGCTACCATTCTGCCTTCCGAGGTTAAGCTCTACCTCCCTTTGCATAAGGCTACTTTTCTGCCTTCCGAGGCTAAGCTCTGCCTCCAATCTACTTTTGGAGACTAAGCGCTGTCTCAAGCATTATTTACTTAATTTTCCTTTCGGGCTAAGATCTGCTTTTCAATTCGCAAGACTAAACTCTGTCTTGTCAGCATCATACTATTGCATTTTCATGGGCTGAAATATCGCGAACTTATCCAAAGGAATCATCGTTCGGAGGCACCATCTTCATGGCCCGAGAACACCATGCCATGGCCTGAGGATCTCTCTCAAATTTTGCATATCATTATTCAAAGGCGTCATGGTTTGGAGGCACCATCCTCCTTACCCGAGAACATCATTGCATGGCCTGCGAATCGTGCATCAAGCAACCATGGCCCAAGACATCATGTTCTGAGAACGCCATCCTTAACCGTCCGAAGACAACATTCATGGTCCGACGGGAACTTGCATCATGTTTAAATTTACGCACAATATGTGCTTGTATCGTTTATTTGCGGGTAATCCGACAACCAACGACCGTCCTGGCAGGAGCGCTCCCGCTCCAGGTCTCCTAACCATCCCCATAAGTCGTTTATTCATCCAACCCTATATGTTGCGTCCGTCCTTCCAAAAACTTCATCAGTATACTTCGCCAATGGCTCCTGAACTACATACGACCTGATTCCTGTAAAACAGGGATATGTAGGCAACTCAGAAACCAGGGTGCGGCCTAAATCTCTTCAAACCGTTTCGCTCGGTCAAAATTGGCCATCATATCTTTACCCGACAACTCTTCCATCCTTCCCGGGGAAAGAGGGGCAGCTGTTGATACCCAATTTTTCCTCAAATTATTTTAAAACTTGCATATATACCTTCAAAATCAGTTTTTATAACAATGGGTATTTTTCCATAATTTTCCCATATTTTTTATCAATTTATTTCTAATTTTATCCAGTACTTTTATATCCAATAATTAATCATAAATTATACTACAAAGAATTTCAAAACATTTCTTAAATTAATATATCATTTTGATCCTATTAGGATTTAATTATTTCACAAATTAGCCATATTGGCATTATTTGGCCATAATTGCAATGACTTTGCAATTATAGCCTAATTATATATTTTTATGCTATTTTAATTCAATAATTAGTCATTTTATATTTTAAATGCTAGCAAATCACCTTAATTTCACCTATTTAGACTTAATTTTAATTTATATAATTATTAGCTATTTTTATTAAATTATTTGTCTATTTTAAACGGGTATTAAACAAATTGCCACTCTTAATTCTAATTTCAGCCTAATCTACCCGGACCCCCAACCCAATTAACTAGACCAAACAACCTAAGCCCAATTCCCACATCACCTGCCCCAATCCCTGAGTCGTTGAATATTTCAAATCAACGGCCCAAATTAACCCTTACCATTAATAACCCCCTAATGACTACCCCCCCCCCCCCATTCTCATTTTCCCCCATTCTATTTCTCTCACATTCTCTCTGGTTCTCTCTGGAACCTTCCACCTTCCCTCATCTCCGATGGACTCTATCCATCTTCTCCGGCCATCTCTCTCGCCGGAAATCATGACCTCTCCCTATCTCCTACACTCTGCCTCACCCCACGCCGGTTTGACACTGCCCTGAGGCCCCTAAGAGATCCTGGAGCATTTCAGCTCCAATCTATGGCCTTTCATGCCATTTTCGGTCATCTCCGGCCGTCCGAGTAAGATTTCTTTAGTTTTGGCTAGAACCAGTGGTTCTTTAGACGATTTTCCTTCTCTTTGGGTTATCTCCCAGAAACCCTAAATTGTTAGCTCTTAAAAATTTCCGATTCTTTTAGATCTAAGATAGATCTGTGTATATTCTGAGCTATTTCGTTATTTTCTTCAAGATTCTCCGATTTTCTCTAAAATGAATCTTCGTTTTCAAAACTAGGGTTTCATGACCTCTTCTGAAACGATTTTCCTATGATTTTTTAGTGTCATTCTATGCTTGCTACTGTGTTTTAGCAATTTATTTAAGTTTCTCGCTCTTATCTAAGTTGTTTTGTTAAAACCCCTAATTTTTAGTCATAAACCCTAAGTTCTTGATTTTGTCTGTGATAATATGTTTGCATATGTGCTTGCGTCTCATGAGCTTTATGATTCTCCGTTATTTTACCCTATATTGTTCATTTATGTCTCTGATTTTTCTTGCTTTTCCGCTTACATCATTCTTTACTCTGTAATTCATGTGAATCTCTAATTTCGTATGATTTCACTACCAGGGTTTTTGACTTCTTGCTTATTATCTATCTAATTCGTGCTAATTTTCTTTAATTGATGTCATTCCTATTCGAATCCCTGATTCTATGTGTTTGTTACTGGAATCTCTGATTTTTCTTTCCTATTGTGTGTTTATTTTGTGTACTCACAGGAATCAGTACTACTCATGTTTAACCCCTAATTTCCTGCAATTAATATCTCACTCATCTCTTGTGAGGATTCCCTTACTGATTTTTCAACATTTAAATTATTTTCTTGCCTTATTTTTGGTCGACTATGCTATCACATGGATTCTTATGTTATTTCCTTAATTGAAATATTCTGAACCTAGACTTATTACTTGTACTATGCTTAAATTATTTCTTTATATGTTATATGCAGTCACATAGGGTATCTTTCCTTATTTGTTGTCTGCATATTACCGTTTGAAATTGACTTTAATTGAAGGCGGGTACTTACTTTGATTATATGTTGATTGATGTTGATCCCTTATTTATTATTATTATTATTGACTTTACCTTATTTACCATCTATTTTCAAACTATATATATACATCACTCTTTCATTAAGCAAGGACACGAACTCACTGGTTCAATAACTCTCTCTCACACAACTAAACTCTATGTTCTCTCTTCCGTGCTACTTACTATTACTCTAAGTTAGACGGCTGCAAGCCAAGGCTAACTATTGTGCTCTCCTATTTCCTACTTTGTGTTACTGCCTTCACTTCACTGGTATGTTCTAATTCAATTCAGTTCTCAAACCAACATGTTTCTATTGTTGCTTCAGTTCATTGTGTTTCTGATATGCTTCTACCTCTTATTTTGCTATTCAACATGTAATTAAAGTCCCTACTTCATGCCATTCTTTGTGAACTTAAAACTTGTTTCAATGTTTCTGCTCTACTCTAGGTTTGTACATTAGTTTGATTAGGGGCATACTCTATTGCCTTGGGCTATTTGATATTGTTGTGTTTAGTCTAATCCTATGTTATGCTATACCCCAATTCCCTAAACCCCCTTAAGAGTTTCTATCCTATACCTCTTTGTACTTATGCATGTTATATGTTTATTACTCTTTACTTTATGTGTCCCCAATCCCTCACTACCTTGTTTGTGTTTGTTAAACCTGCCTTGGTATACTATTCTGATCCTGAGATGAATGTGTTTTGACTATATTACTCTTTATCAAGCTCTTTTACTGAATAAAGTCCTTTTTGCAAAACTCCTTTTTTAAAATCAGTCTTTCTTGCGTAAGACTGTTTTCCCACTCAATATCTCTTTCAAAACTATGCCAAGCACTCTCACTCTACTCTTAGACTTCTTAAGTTCTTGCCCCTTTGTGTGAGCATTGCTTTGGGACCCTTGAGCTCTCTCTGAACTTTGACACACTAAGGCTGGCCCTTCCACGCTGCGCTTACTCTCTACTGTGGCTATGAAATCTGGTTGTGAGCACTGCTCAGAATCCCTTGAGGTCCTTAGGGAACTCTAACACACCCGGATAATGAGAAAGGCTGTGAAACAATGCTTGGCATTGAGGACATGGAGATCTGGGCCTATACTGCAGGCTCCCTATAGATAGCTTCATATTTTCTATTTCAGTTATGTAATTCATATTCAATGGTCTGTAATAATTATTTATAAAACAACTCCGGGGTTGGATAGGGAAAAAGGGGAGGATACTATGTATTTTGTAGCGTAATCAAGGGTAGAAACCATGCTTCCTAGGTTTACTATCTTCTGTGTGCAATAGACCCCATGTTTAGGCATAACACAAAGCATGACAGGCATTAGATATCATGCTCCCTAGGATTTGTATACTGTTTTTCAGCATCTCACCATCACTTATAACTCCTGTCTCTAAGGCAACTAATAATTCCAACATAAACTGTCACTATGTGATTCTTCTTATCCTGAAATTCATTTAGAAATCCTATCTTAGGATAAATGTGCAATCATCATGCTACAACTATGCTACACACTTGGAAATCCTGTTTTTAGGTAAACAACATTAAAATAAACTGTCACTTCTGCCTATTCTAAAGACCTGCATAATTCGATGTGCATTTAGAAATCCTGTTTTAAGTTATTCTGCATGTCTCTGCATTAGATATCATGTTCTAGGATCATATTCTCCCAATTACACTTAGCCTAATTACTTAAGTGTGAAACAGTTCACTTCGCCATAACAACTGGTAATTAATCTTTGTATATTATGCCATACTCAGAATTGCATGCTCTTAGGTAGAACAACCTAAAACTATCTACAATTCTGGATAACTTCTGCATGTGATCCCACGCCTAGGCAAGAATTAGGTAATCAACCATAAAAAAATAAAACTGGAACTGCCTTTTTGTGATTATTGTTTAACTATCAGCATGTTTAAAACCAATAGGCAAAACTTATTAGGACTTCCTCTCTGAGTTATGCAATAACTTTGTCCCTCTATGTTGTTACCACTTAGATACCATGTTTAGGATATGAATTAAACCCAGACCTTAATTGTGTTTGAATCATGTTGATTACCTGCATTATCTGTGGAGGTATTTGAGCCCCCTTTCATGTTTATGTGTTACCCCCTATTTGCAGTCCTATTTGTTTCTCTATATGTCGCACTAGTATTTTACCTTTAAACCTGAGGGTCTG
>ML265083.1:0-10439 GCA_005239495.1 Nicotiana undulata | reverse complement strand
TTATAGGATAGAAGTCCTAAACTCCTCCGGGACTAATAGGAAGGGACAGGTAACATCATGCAATAGAGGTCGAGACCAACACTCGCTTTAATTACCTTTACGGGGTGGGAAAGGGTAGATATGGATATAATGACCGGTGCGTTAATACCACGTGTAGACCCTCTTCGAGGAGTGTCATACCGGGTATTGCATCGATGTGATCCATATTATAAACAAACCTAAGATACCCCTTTACTCCCATAAACATGCTTAGATTATAATTCTTTTCAAAATCTAGTTCTCCATCAACTGTTTTCAATGTATGTGTACGTAGACTAAAATCCCCTATTATTTGAACCATATTTGTGCAATTGCTATTTGTACAAAATTCAAAAGAGCTATTTGGCCGGGAAACACACTTGTGGATCTTGAGGGGTGCCTAACACCTTCCCCTTGGGATAATTTCAATCCCTTACCCTGTCTCTGGTTATCAAACGTAGTGGTAAATGAACTTCTGATAGGTGCCCTAACGCACCTTAAAAATCGTTAGGTGGCGACTCTTCAAATATGCAAACCCCCTTCCTAGAAGGAACGAGTTGTCACAACCAATGTCATAAACCCTTTTAAACCGGCTCCAAAAGGAGTGCTTGGGGAAAAAGGGGGCGCAACAAGAGTTATGATGAAATTCTTGTACTATCACATATAGGCATGTTAGGTGCAGTTAGCGGTATGAAATTTTAAAGTAAGGATCAGGTTTGCGGTTCAGTGTTGGCAATGATGTCACGAGCTCGGATGAGCAGGAAAGGGATTTGAATGTTTAGAGTAAGTTAGTATTTTCTTCAACGTCACCTGAGATTGGAGATTTGCGAAAGAGGCTTTGCATTTGTCACGACCCCTTGTCTAGACTAGTCGTGATGGCTCCTATCGTGGAAATAGGCCAGCCAAATTAACACTCAAAACGTAAAGAATCTTTCATTTATCTCATTACTAGACTTGTAATCCATACATGTTTCTTTTAATTATTTCTAAATAGATAAAGCTACACCGAATAATAAATACAACCCCAAGATCCCGGAGTCACTGGTCATGAGCATCTAAAGAAAATATACAACTTTGGAAGGAATTAAACTCTATAATACTAAGCAGGAGGAACCAAGGTTGCGGACGCGTGCAACTACCTCGCAAATCTCCGAGAAGTCTCTGGAACAGATGGACAACTCACTCTACCCTAACACCTGGATCTGCACACAAGGTGCATGGAGTAATGTGAGTACGCCAACTCAGTAGTAATGAAAATAAATCACGTTTGAGCAGTAAGAAACACATAAAGTCAAATCATCATTTCACAATATGCACAGTTTTTCTTTCCAACAGTGTATACGTTAAATCATCACGCTTAAAAAGCCAATTTCAGTAAAATGTCAAAGACGTTTAGTGTAAAAATGGTATGAATTATAAGTAGCCACTCGGGCAAAAACATGAATAATAAACAGCCCATCGGGCATAACATCACTCAGAATCAGCCCTTCGGCATGCCTCACAATCACTCATAAGAAGCCCCTCGGCAACCTCACAGTCACTCCCCAATCACTCAGCACTCGATACTCGGCACTCAATAGGTACATGTGCTTACTGGGGGTGTACAGACTCCGGAGGCGCTCCTAAAGCCCAAACGCTAATATCAAGCCATCTTGTGGGATCAATCACACTGGCACTCGGCCTATCAATAACATACTGCGGCCTGCAGCCCGATCCCATATAATGTCCTCACAAATAAGGCACTCGGCCTCACTCAGTCATCATAAACAATATATCATGATGCGGCGCGCATCCCCATCCCATATTATCCTCACAACATAGGCCCTCAGCCTCACTCAATCAGAAACCTCTCAAAAAGCCGCTCGAGCTATCAATAAAACGGGGTACTCGACCCAAAAATATCATTTTAAATCACAAAATAATGTAAATAAGACCGAGTTTTGAAATCAGTTAAACATAATATGACCGAGTGTAAATCATGAATCAACACAGTGAGGGATAGTAGTAAATAGCTCCCAAGGGGTCCAAACAGGTCGGCACAAGGCCCCAAACATGGCCTACAACCCAAAAATACAGTAATAGTCTTAAAACACAATTTATCATATGATTTAGAAATAATTACGCAACTCATAGTGGCCACGAGAAGGACCAAGTCCCAATCCCCAATCAGTGCACGCCACACACTAGTCATTCAGCATGTGCGTCACTCCAAAATAGTGAGAAAATTACTAAGTACGGGTTTCATACCCTCGGGACAAGATTTACAGTCATTACTTACCTCAAGTCAGCCCGAAAAGCTACTCCCGATACTCTTGCCCCTCGAATCGGCTCCCAAATGCTCCGATTATATCACAATCAGATTAATAATATCAAAATATGCTAGGGAGACGAAACCCATTCGAAAATTATCACAATTAGGCAAAAATCCCGAAATTTTCCAAACCATACCCCTGAGCCCACGTCTCGGAATTCGATAAAAATAAAAAAACTAGCATCCTTATTCCCTCACGAGTCTACCCATATCAAATTCACCAAAATCGGACCTCAATTGCCCACTCACATCATCAAAAGAAATTCTCAAACTTTCCTCCCATTTTTCCCCAATTTCCACTCTAATTCCTTAAATTAAATGATAAAAATCAAGGCTAAATCATGGCATTAACCCAAATGTGATTGAAGAACACATACCTCAAGAACTCTACTGAAAGTCTCTACAATTTCCACCTTCTCCCGAGCTCTCTATTGGGTTTTTTGCAAAAATAGGCTAAACCCTCGTTTTTTAACTTAAAAAGACTCTGCCCAGCTTTTACTCTTCGCGAACGCGGCTCCAGACACGCGTTCGCATAGCACATTCCAACAGCTACGCGAACGCATCAGATGCCACGCGAACGCGGACCTTCTCCAGCTCATACCTACGCGAACGCGGACCATATCTCGCAAATGCATAGGTCAATTCCTAAGGTCCAACTGCTGGCTCGAAACCCTTCGCGAACGCGACCCCTGACCCGCGTTCGCGATTCACAACCTCCCGAAGCTTCGCGTTCGCACCTCCCCTTCCGCGAACGCATAGCACAATCATCCTCAGCACCCCAATCCCCCTATGCAAACGCGAGACACCCTCTATGAACGCATAGGGTAAAAGTTTTTGCAGCAATCAACACCAGAACGACTACTTCCAAAAGCCAAAAATCACTCCGTTAACCCCCTTCCCGAAACTCATCCAAGGCCCTCGAGACCTCAACCAAACATACCAACATATCACATAACCTCATACAAACTTAGTCGAGCCTTCAAAATACCAAAAACAACGCATAAACACTAAATTCACCTCGGATTCAAGCCTTTGAACTTTGAAATTTCTAAATTTCACCAAAGATGCTGAAACCATCCAAAACACTTCCGATTCACCTGAACATTTGCACACATATCCAAAATGACACTACGAAGCCATAAAACCCCAAATAACCTAATGAAACTATCAGATCCATAAAACCCGCATTCCAAAGTCGTTTGCCAAATACTCAACTTCCGGTTGACTTTTCCCACTATTAAGCCAATTCAAGAGAGTAAGTATCTAATTTCTCACCACGACCAATCCGAACCCGAGCCAACCAACCCAACAAAACACACAAGAGTTGAACCACACAAAATGACGCAGAAATAGAGGAAACGGGGCTAAACTCTCAGAACGACCGGCCGGGTCGTTACATTCTCCCCCACTTAAACATACGTTCATCCTCGAACGTGCCTAGGGTTGTTCCACACACCACCAAAATTTCCGTGTAACCTACTATGCACTTACTCGCGGTGATCCCACGTCACCCTATCCCATATAGGTCCGATAACACATGATAACCAAAATTTCACAATTCCACCTAACCCATAAACCTTAGAACCAGATTTCCGCTTTTGAAATAATTTACAATATCAAAATCCCACAACTATAAACTGAATAAGTCTGAACACGATGTACCAAGCCATATACGTAACCCCAGATTTAATCACATACTATATTGCATGCCTCAAACACCCATAGCGATAACTCCTAATCACAATAGTTGTTCAAAACAACCCAATACCGGTACATATCCTCTTATCAAGCAATGTCTCTCTCTAACACCTCCATGTACTGCCGATGATGAAAGAAATACGTAAAAACTAGCAATCATTCGTCCGATTAGACAAACATGAAGCTCCCCCTTCCCAGACAGGAATTATAGTTGATTTCTAAGTCGACCCCCGATATTATCCTTCCAACTATGCGGTAGTCAATTCTGATAGTATTCATTCTAGGTCCAATGACCTCTTCTCATCCAACACGACCACTCTGATGACATGACACATCAGTAAAATTCAAAGCCATAACCTGTGCAACTCGTGCACCTAATAGCAACATCCCAATATAATCAAATAATATATAAGATTCACATGAGAGGGCCATCCCTGCCAGCTCAACAAGTACCATCACAACACCACGCTCAAAGCCTGGTACACATCGTAAAACCAAAACACACGAATCCGACACCAAGGGTCACACCTCTACTAAACTCCGCTACAAAGCGTGATCCCATCCAAACGCTGGTCCACATGACATACCCCAAGCCATCTTGCTCAAAATCAATAACCATGCGAAATTCGACATCAAGTACTCAAAGTGCATTGCCACAACCACGGGGAAAATTGGAGGATACCATGCCACACGATCCATAAAGAATATAACCAATACGTCTCAATCCCGCAATACCCAATTACTTACCTTATTCAAAATCCCACTATAAATCCCAAATAGAACCGCACCATATGTGCATATAACCAACAATCATAACTCCTCGCAACACCGAAGAGTAACTCATAGATCACTCCAGAATGCGAATAAATTCAATGAGAGTCAAATGGTACATCCCTCAACAATAACAAATTCGGATTCAACCATTCCGACCCGGTGTAGAGCACACACCCATACTGGGCCTACCAATAACCCTAAATCACTCTGGTCACCCACAACATATAGATAACACTCTAAAAGTTCACAATGACTGAATCATGGCACATACTAACATCTGACTAGCCTTGCTCGCCTCTTCACAGTCCACAACAACAAAATAACATGTTCATGAGAAATCCCAGTCTCGAAATCCATAAGGCGCACGAACCACCATATTTGATCCCAACTCTACCGCTCGAATATATAACACACCTCTAATACTCAATCATTCCAGGAGAGATACTCCTATAATTCTTCTGTGCCACCAAGCAACCTTGAATATCAGCACTCGATCCAACAAGAGAGCATCACAATACCAATGAAGTACCCTTAACTCCACACATTGCCCTTTCTGAAATGTATACCCCCATCAAGCCACCCAATAGTGATATCATCTACCTAGTCGTCTGAAACTGTCGATGCTGTCTAAGAATCTCACATATGCAAATCTCAACTCTACTCCATATACCGCATACACCACGCCATCCTATGATAAGTATAAGAACTTCGTGATCCCTTCCGAGCCACAAACAACTACTCACCCAACTAGCCAAGAAATTTACATTTAATGTCATCTAGAAGAAAAATCATTATACGTCACATGCTCCTCATGCCATCAGAAAATACACATCTCTAACTGTGGTGGAAACCATCAGGAACTATCTGAATCCCATGTGTACAACACCAAACCGTCAAGACTGAATCCTTCTAACTCAACCAAGCTACGCAAGTCACCAAAACCCAAGAGCATTGCTAAGAAACACCTGTAAAACGCATTGCCTCATAAACATCCAAAGGACTAATCACACCCCTTACCATGCCGATCTGACCTACTACCAAACTGTCCTATTAATCCAAGTTCCTTCTGACTTAACTTCAAATTGATACTTCTCCCTTTCGAAATACCCCAATTCTCAACCTAGACTCACCACACGAGACACAATCATAGGACAGTATCGTTTAAGGCTTGTAAGCCATTGAATACTCTCTCAATTATCCCCAAAAGGTAACACATTCAAAATACTTACTCTGAAGAGACTTCCTGCGAATTTGAAACCATTACCTTCACTTTCCTGATAGTGATAGATAGAATCCATGATAATGTAAGGACACCATAAGCCTTGACACCCTCCACGTAAATTTCAATTCTAGCCCAATTCACACCTTGAAGATCCTCAATTGCTACATATAACTTTGAATCCATCAGAACCATTCTCTAGCGTCATTCACTCTACATAATTTCAATTACACTGACCAAGCAGACAGAACGACTTGACCCCGTTTGCAAACCACATACTAGGAAAGTAATCCACACATTCGTAGCAACAAGCAAACTCATACACTANCCTTGAATCCGTCTGAGCCATTCTCGAACGTTATTTACTCTACGCAATTTCAATTACACTAACCAAGTAAACAGAACGACCTGACCCCGCTTGTAATCCACATACTAGGAAAGAAATCTACACCCTTGAAGCAACAAGCACACTCATACATTGCACACTCTACACTTACCAGTACAACTCCATCATACAATGGCTTCCACTATCCGTAAAGTACAATAAAACTTGTATCGAAGAAATTTCCATTACTCGAGTCATTCCCAGACTCCATCTCTGCAGGTCATAACTGATTCACCAATCTATCTCGAACCGGAACCAATAAAACACATAATCGTGCAATCAACTTACCATTAACAGACTCCCCCACTTGGCTCAAAGCTAACGATCAAGACAAACAATAACTCATAATGCCCTTACGCTATAATTGTCACCATACTGCAATGAGATTCACTAAATCCTTCATAAGCTCATTTGACATAAACTGTCTAGTATCTCAAACCGTATGCAAATCTCGCATTCATCATTCTAACAGCCAATGCCAACTCTCACAAGCGACCTAACTCAAATTGCAACATATATCAATTATCGATAAAGAAGACTTGCCACAAAACCACCTAAGGGCCACACAACCTCAGAACACCCCGCGAGAAATAACCTTGCATGTTTAGCCTCAACTAATAACATCTATATACCTTTCCAAGGATCATAACTATCACGCAATCACTACACCTTTCTGCATTAAAACAAAACCAATGCTTATCCTCGAGGAATCAAGATACGCGGTGTAAGAACCTGAAGTTGATGGCATAACTAACACTGGAGCTATGGTCAAAGAAATCTTGAGCTTCTGGAAGCTCTACCCCACACTCGTCTTACCACATGGATACCCTCACTGGACACCACGTGTCCCAAGAATGCTACTGAATTTAGCAAAAATTCACACTTGGAGAACTTTGCATAGAGCTTCTCCTCCTTAATCCTTATAATACCATCCTTAAATGCTGAGTATGCTACCCCTGGCTACGGGAGTACGCCATGATTCCATAAATGAATACAATAACAAAGGAGTTATAACATGGCTGAATACACCGTTAATCAAATACATGAACGTTGATGGGGCATTGGTCAGCTCAAAAGACATCACGAGGAACTCAGAACACAACAGGAAAATCAACTTCACTCCACAACTAAACTACACGGGAGGTCCTTCAATACACTCACAACTTGAGGCCATATTCTTACTCAAGACAGAAGTCAAATATTCAATGGTTCTTTCTACATCTCCCGCCAATTCATTTTATCACAATCAAACAACCTGAACACATCTAACCATCAAATCACACTCATCATGTAGCCATCTAGTCATAAAGTCCCGTCAATAAGGACACAAACAGACATATAAGTCTCTAATGCAGGTGCTCACACAAACAAAAATCTCAGCACTCCAGCCACAGATAAAATCTGGCCTCAAGTCCTCCAGACTGGCCCATTATCAATCTGCTAAAAATTACATCTCACCCATGGAAATCACAAGTCTTCGATGCTCAGCTGATACCGAGCGCTCACGTGCACATTCAAATACATGAAAGGAATTTCAAGAGTTACGTTTTTGGCCGAATAAGTGTATATGCATGACAAGAATTCAAGAATGTGAGATTTTTCCTAAGGGTTCTGCAGCCTCTCAAAGATAAGTACGGACGTCTCCGTACTGATCCGCAAGACTCTACTAAACCTACTCATGACCGGTGAGTCCTATGTAACCTAGGCTCTCCTACCAACTTGTCACGACCCCTTATCTAGACTAGTCGTGATGGCGCCTATCGTGGAACTAGGCCAGCCAAATTAACACTCAAAACGTAAAGAATCTTTCATTTATCTCATTACTAGACTGGTAATCCATATAGGTTTCATTTAATCATTTCTAAGACGATAAAGCTACACTGAATAATAAATACAACCCCAAGATCCCAGAGTCACTTGTCATGAGCATCTAAAGAAAATATATAAGTATGGAAGGAATTAACTCTATAATACTAAGCAGGAGGAAGCAGGGCTGCGAAAGCGTGCAACTATCTCGCAAATCTTTGAGAAGTATCTGGAACAGATGGACAGCTCACTGTGCCCTAACACCTCGATCTGCACACAAGGTGCAGGGACTAATGCGAGTACGCCAACTGAGTAGTAATGAAAATAAATCAGGTCTGAGCAAATCATCATTTCACAATAAGCACAGTTTTTCTTTCCAACAGTGTATACATTAAATCATCATACTTAAAAATCCAATTTCAGTAAAATGTCAAAGAAGTTTAGTGTAAAAATGATATGAATCATAAGTAGTCACTCGAGGAAAAACATGAATAATAAACAACCCCCTGGGCATAACATCACTCAAAATCAGTCCCTCAGCATGCCTCAGAATCACTCATAATCATCCCCTCGGGCAAACTAACAGTCACCCATGCCCCCAATCACTCATCACTCGGCACTCTCACGCAGTAGGTACTTGTGCTCACTAGGGGTGTACAGACTCCAGAGGGGATCTTACAGCCCAAGCGCTAATATCAATCCATCTCGTGGCATCAATCACTCTAGCACTCGCTCTATCAATAACATGATGCGACGTGCAGCCCGATCCCATATCATGTACTCACAAATCAGGGACTCGGCCTCACTTAGTCATCATAAACAGTATAACATGATGTGGCGCGCAGCCCGATCCCATAATATCCTCACAACATAGGCTCTCGGCCTCACTCAGTCAGAAACCTCTCAAAAAGCTGCTCGGGCTATCAGTAAAACGGGGTACTCGACCCAAAATATAATTTTAAATCACAAAATAATGTAAACAAGACTGAATTTTGAAATCAGTTAAACATAATATGACTGAGTGTAAACCATGAATCAACACAATGAGGGATAGTAGTAAATAGCCCCCAAGGGGTCCAAACAGGTCAGCACAAGGCCCCAAACATGGCGTACATCCCAAAAATATAGTAATGGTCTTAAAACACAATTTATCATATGATTTAGAAATAATTACGCAACTCAAAGTTGCCACGAGAAGGACCAAGTCCAAATCCCCAATTAGTGCACGCCGCGCACTCGTCATTCAACATGTGCGTCACTCCAAAATAGTGAGAAAATACTAAGTTCAGGGATACATACCCTCAGGACAAGATTTACAGTCATTACTTACCTCAAACTGGCCCAAAATGGTACTCCGCGATACTCTTGCCCCTCGAATCAGCTCCCAAATGCTCCGAGTCTATCAAAATCAGATTAATAATATCAAAATATGCTAGAGAGACGAAACCCATTCGAATATTATCACAATTAGGGCCCATGTCTTGGAATTCGATACAAATCCCAAAACTAGAATCCTTATTCCCTCACGAGTCTACCCATATCAAATTCACCAAAATCCGACCACAATTGCCCACTCAAATCATCAAAAGAAATTCTCAAACTTTCCTCCCATTTTTCCCCAATTTCCACTCTAATTCCTCAAATTAAATGATAAAAATCAAGGCTAAATCATTGAATTAACCCAAATATGATTGAATAACACTTACCTCAATAACTCTACTGAGAATCTCTTCAATTTCTACTTCTCTCGAGCTCTTTAATGGGTTTTTTGAAAAAATAGGCTAATCCCTCATTTTTGAACTTAAAACCACTCTGCCCAGCTTTTACTCTTCGCGAACGCGGCCCCAGACACGCGTTCGCATAGCACATTCCAACAGCCCCCTTACTTCCCCGACGCGAATGCACCAGATGCACGTGAACGCACACCTTCTCCAGCTCATACCTACGCGAACGCATAAGTCAAATGCCTGGGGTCCAGCTGCTGGCTCGAAACCCTTCGTGAACGTGACCCCTTACCCGCGTTCGCGATTCACAACCTCCTGAAGCTTTGCGTTTGAACCTCCCCTTCCACGAACGCATAGCACAATCATCCTCATCACCCCAATCCCCCTATGCGAATGCAAGACACCCTCCGCGAACGCATAGGGTAAAAGTTTCAGCAGCAATCAACACCAGAACAACTACTTCCAAAAGCTAAAAATCACTCTGTTAACCCCCCCCCCCCCCCC
>ML265082.1:0-35604 GCA_005239495.1 Nicotiana undulata | reverse complement strand
AATTTGTGATTTTTGTTTCATTCGGTGGTCTTACTCTTGAAAGTGCTTTATTGTTTAAGTCCAGTAGTTGTTTGGATTTTCCCTGTTTTTAGTATATGTACTTGTTGCTTATTTCCCTGACATGCCTACTGTATTTCATTATATTCTATCATATGTTATTACTGCTGGACCTTAGTGAGTATCGAGTCGACCTCTCGTCACTACTTCTTCGAGTTTAGGCGGGATACTCACTGGGTACATATTTATTTAATATGTACTCATGCTGCACTTTCTTTTCTTTTCTGTACTTGACTGTACAGGTCCGGAGGCTGGCACATCTGACTATCAGGCCGGCGCTAGATATTGATACCGTGGTCATACTTCTCAGTGAGCTGCTTTCTCGGTCGACTTCCTAGCAGCACCCGGGAGCTCTTTTGTTACATTTCTCCGCTCATTTCATTCAGACGGAGACTCTGTATATATTGTAGTCATTGTATATTCAGTAGTTGCCCATGACACTCGTGACACTAGTTCCTGGCACACACAAGTAGTGTATATTTATATTTTGGGGTTTTGGGATGTATATCTATGTGTGCATTTTATTTCAGCTTGTATCTACTAGGATTTTATTTCCGCTCAAGGCTAGTATCATGTTTGTCGTTATAAATTGGAATCTTTGACTGTTTAACTAGATGGGGAAGGTATCACTTGGTGTAATTATTGTTGGCTTGCCTAACCCCGTTGTTGGGCGCCATCACGACTCGGATTGGGATTCTGGGTCGTGACAAGCTAATTGAGGATCCTTTTAATTAACTACAACAAAAATCTAGTTGAACAAATAGAGATTGAAAACCAAGCAAAACTACATTAATATAACCATCAGCTCATCCTCAACGGGTTCCACCAAAACTTTAGATTAAAGAAGTTAGCTACTAATAATTGTACTGAAAACAACAAAAGAATTCATTGACAATGGTAAAATCACAAGGAAGGGAGATGAGAATTGATGCCCAATTTCCCTCCTTGCCTATTGCCTTTGCTATTCTTGAATTAGCCTCCAACCCTTGATAAATTGCTTCCTTGGACAAGTTGAACCTTATATAGGTTAAATAGAATGGCCTCAATCTTCCAGATTTGCCCCTGGTAATTTACTCGCACAACTGGGACTAGCGCGGTCGCGCTAGTCCTCGCGCTATGGACGTGCTAGTGAGGTTTTATACTGCCAGGGCGATCACTGGATTAGCGCGACTGCGCTATACTCGCGCTAGTGGTCGCGCTAGTGCACTTCTATTCTGTCCCATCAACTGGACTAGCACGGTCGCGCTAGTGGACTTTTATTCTGTCCAAGCGAACTTCAGTCTTCCTTTCACCCATAAAATCTCCCAAGGGGATTTGCTTCTTCAATATAGCTCAAATCACCACCTTAAGTTCTCAATAGTACATTTGGCTCCTGTAAAGCCTAAAAATCACAATTAGAGCCAATTTAACATCATTTAACCTCCCTAAGACAGTGAAGCATCTTTAAGTTGGAGTGTAAACCTACACTAATTATGTGCATTTAGCCTGTTATTAGTTATATGTTCACTATGTGTGTTATATGTCCCCAACTCCCAATTACCCTTGTGTGAATCAGGTTGTTAAGTGATGAGAAACTTGTTTTGAGTTGTTCTGCTGTATGTTTGAATCCTCAAATGTTTATACTGACCTTGTTCAAACTGTTTTCAAATCAACTCCTATATATTTATAAAACTTCAATCGAGTTTTTTCAATACTGTTTTCATACCCAAACATTTTCAAAACTATGTCAAGCACTCTCACTCGACTCTTAAGTTCTTAGGTTCTGCCCCTCCAGTGTTTGACTGCCTTGGGATCCCTTAGAGATCCCTCTGAACTCTAATGCACTGGGGCTGGCCCTTCCACAATGCTCTTACTCAGTTCCTGTTATGAAAATATGGGTGTGAGCACTGCCCAGGATCCTTGAGGTCCTTATGGAACTCTGACACACCCGAACATGAGATTGGCTGTGAAACTTTGGGCGTTTGAAGTTATGGAAAATATGGTATTCTTAGGATACACGTGGGCCTGCTTCAGGCTTCCTATAGTTTAACTTCTTCTTTTTTATTGATTTATGTAATTCATTCAGCTAATGATTTGTAATAATTATTGTAAAACAATTATTGGGGATGGCTAGTGAAATGGGGAGGGTAGCTATATAATCCTTTTAATGTCATTGGGTAGAAAGCATGTCATAGGCTTTACATTCTTTATATATGCATTACAATCCATGTTTAGGACTAATATTTTCCTCCAAATCATGCCAGACATGCACTAGATACCCTGTTCCTAAGATTTCATATTTACTGTTTCAGCATCTCATCTGTCACTAATCCATATTTTACGCTTATCACTTAGAGATCCTGCTGCTAGGATAATAAATAATATTAACATAAAAAATTGTTACTCTTGGGGGCATTTAAAAATCATGTTTCAATAATCCCGTTATTCTTGCGTGCATTCAGAAATCATGCTTTAACTATTATGTAACTCCCGTGTGCATTTAGAAATCATGCCTTAGGTATTCTGTGCATTTTGAAGTTATGTCTTAACAATTCTGCCATTTGTATGTGCATATTAGATACCATGCTCTAGGATTCTGTTTGCATTTGTTTAAGAAACCTAGTTTAACTACTGGGTCATGAAAAGGTATAAAACAATCTCACGTATGATTGTCATGATTAAAATAAAACTTGTAGCAATCTCTGCATTCTCAGATTCGTATCACCTAGAACAATATGCTTTTAGGTAAAAGAGCTTCGGAACTGTCTAATAATTCTGGTAATTGTTATTATGCACAGTCCCACGCCTAGGCAAGCCTTAGGAAATCAATCTTTATGAAACTGAAAAACCTTTTTTGATCGTGTTTACTGCTTAAAGACTCACGGGTTTAAAATCAGTAGGCAAGCTGATTAAGGCCCCGCTGCTGAGTTCATGAAACAAAGTTGCATATTTCTGTGCATTAATTCACTTAGATATCCTGTTTAGGTCTTTTCTCTAATAAAAGTTGCCTCTTGTTTGTGTTTGAGACGTGCTGCTTATGTGCATTACATGTGGAGGGAAATCCAAGCCTCTTAACTGCCTTCCTGCACTTATCTGTTAGTCCTATTTGTTATTTCCTGTCGCCTAGAATTTTATCCTTTTAAAAACCTTAGGGGTTTGTCTAGAACTGCCTATATCTAGAGGTCCTAAATTCCTCCAGGACCACAAGGAAGGGACGGGTAACAGCACGCTTAGAGCACGTTAAATAAAACTCGCTTAATAACCGCTAAGGGGTAAGGTAAAAGGGTAGAAAAGGATATGATGACTAGTGCGCTAATGCCACATGTATACCCTCACTTAGGAGTGATTACCGGGCATTGCAGTGATGTGATCCTATAGGATAAACAACTTAGGACTTCCCCCATCCTTTACGCACGTGTGCTTAGATTGTGAATCTTTTAAACTTTATCACACATGTGTGCTTAGACTGTGAATCTTTTAAAACCTTTATTCATTTGCGCCTAGACTCCTAATTTATCAAACCTTTATTTGCTTACATATGTGTGCTTAGACTGACTATGAGCTACTTGTTTAATTCACAAAGTTTGTTTCGACGAGAACCACAGTTGTCGACTTTGAGGGGTGCCTAACACCTTCCCCTTCAAGTAATTTCAAGCCCTTACCCGATCTCTGGTTATTCAATCTGTGTTGTAAGTAACCCTTAGTAGGTGCCCTAATGCACCTTAATTCGTTAGGTGGCGACACTTCGAATCCTTCACATCCCTTATCCCAAATGGAAATGAGTTGTCCCAATAATGTCAAAAACCCTGATTGATCCGAAAGGAGAGGAAAAAAAGGGGGCGCGACAGCATGGCGACTCTGCTGGGGATTTTAGGCTTTTACCATTTCAAACTGCTTTGTGAATTATATATTTACTTTGTTAATACATGCACCCTTTCCCTTTCCCCTTCGCTTTCCCTTTCCCTTTCCCTTTCCCCTTTTATTTGCAATTAATTGTTTATTCTTTCCAAGTCTTTATTTTTCGAAAACGAAACTAACATGTTTCTTTGTTTTCCATTGTAACTGCTTTTAATTATAACTGTTGTATTTACCGCTTTCATAACGTGCAAATACATGACAACATGCTTTCAATTGCTTATTTATTGCTGCATAATCATGCTCAACATCATATTCCACTCGTGACTATACAAATCCTATAGCAACGCTTGATGAGTGGTTGCGCTCTTCCTATTTATATCACCCTCTAAATTAGGAAAGGCTTATTTACAGTAAAACCAGTCGATCAGAGATGCAGTCGATGGTTTCGTTCCTTCCTCCTTGAGTTGCCCGCTCAAGGGTACCAATCTAGATCCCTATAGAAAACCTTACTCTTGTTATATTGTGCATGCATCATGGTCAACCCTAGCTGGGTTAATGTGTCGTCCGCACAGTAACCCTTTAAGACAGCCTTGTCTAAAAGTCCACCGGGGTTTTCCTAATCCCAATGAACGTGATCACGTTCTATGCATTTATTTGGAGAACTAAATGCTTGTATGCTAATCATAAGTGTATAAATAGTCGAGTCTGGCGGGGGTAGGGGCCTAACTATTTTTGTCTTGCAGAAAATGAGGCACGAGGTCCCTAGATTCGGTATGGTCAGCAATATCCCTCCAATGCTCCTAATCTGGTGGGAAGACCTTTCCTCCAGTGATAAGAAACACGTAAAGAAATACCTGGGCAACCTACCGTCACTTCTGGACATCCAACCAAATAACATGTTGATTGAGGCCGCTACTTTATTTTGGGATAGTGAAAGAGCCGTATTCCGCTTTATGAATATTGAGATGACGCCGTTGTTAGAAGAGATAGGAGGACTAGCTGGACTTGTTTGGGAGGCCCCTGGGTTGTTGGTACCTGAGAACCGCACGAGCAGAGGTTTTTTTAAAATGATGGGGTTAAAGAAGAACGCTTAGTTGGAGTGTCTGAAACAATCATACATACCCTTCGAGTACTTATACGAAAGATACAGTCACAGCAAGTCATACCGTACTTATCATGATGAGTTTTCCATCACATCTCTAGGTCATATCCATCGTAGGGTATTCGTATTCATTGCATGCTTTTTGGGACTGATAGTGTTTCCAACAAAAAAGGGAAAGGATTCACACCATGTTAGCCATGGTAACCAAGGCCTTGATGGAGGGGATCGACGGGCAAGCCTTTAGTATTGTCCCTATGATCCTAGCAGATATTTGTCGATCCTTGGAGCGCTGTCAAAGAGGAGCTAAGCATTTTGAGGGTTGCAACCTATTGCTGCAACTATGGCTCTTAGAACGTCTTCAAAAGGACCAGTACCATCAAGAACTTCCGCGAAGGGATTGGAATGACCACATTGCTTTTCATCACCCCAAGCGGATGACTCTGAGAACTAGCACCGAGCGATACATGAAACCAACAAAAGGTTGATCGAAGAATGGAAAGATATGGCTATTCGTTCCAACAAGAAGATGGAATACTTGGAGCGAGGCATAGTGGAGCTGGAGGGAAAAATCATCAAGAGGGTTGAAGACTGCCAGAAAGCTGAGGGAAATGAAGGAGGACACCTGGCCAGAACATACCTGCTGCTGGGACTGCGCGAGCTAGGGAACATGTTCGATGGGATAAAGGATATTGAATCTGGGCAAGGTCCTTCTGGGACCAAGTAGGCTAGGTTTACCTTTTGCTTTTATCAATGTAATAAGGCCAAATGCCATTAGTGACTTTATTTCCTATTTTTTATTTTAGTGTAGTTTTAGGATTCGTCTATTTTTCATTAATGAAATGAGGAATTTTGGCATCTAAGTTCTCCAAATCAACTAGTCGCTAGGCCTACCTCGGGCACAACGAGGCTCCGAAAATTAGGACACACACTTACACTTCTGCAATATGTGTTTAAATACTGCACATATTTTCTCATGATCCTCACTAACTTGGCTACCTTTTTATTTTATTTTACTTTCTTTTTATTATTCCCCTCGCCAAAGGTTGGTTGGTGCATTCTGGCATCATCATCATACAACACAAGATCCAGGAGCCCTACACCTTATCCTCCTCCTAGTCCACCTAAAGGCAAATGCAAAGGCATAGGCAAAATGGAAGATTTGAGTAACATCAGAAAGGAAAACACAATGCCAGCTGAACGAATAGAAGCTTCTGACAGTCAAGGTACTCAGGTTCGAAACGATGCTATGTCACAACTCGAGCAAAGGTTGTTGAAACTCCAAGAGGAGCTTGAACATGTTCGAAACTTGGCATGTTTGTCCTTCTCACTTAGTGTTCCGGATATCAACCACCCAAACACCAACAACCCCGCACCACCTCAGAGTACCCCCAACAAACAAAATCCTCCTACAACTTACCACTATACAACTCCACCAAAAAATCAAACTATTCTACCACAATACCAGCACAACACTTGCCACACTCCGAGAAACACCCCACCAATCATCTCTGAACCACAAAATTCCACCAACGACCACCTATATGCTCAGGTGTCAGGACATCAGAACAACCCCATATACGTGGAGACTCTACCTCTGAATCTAGTGAGAAGGATATGCTTATCAAGAATTTGGCCGAAGAACTCAAGAAACTGACTAGTCGAGTTCAAGGCGTTAAAGGAGGTAAGGGAATTGAAGGACTGAATTATGAAGATCTCTGCATACAACCTGATGTGGAACTACCGGAGGGTTACAAACCTCCCAAGTTCGAAATGTTCGACGGTACTGGTGATCCCAGGGTCCATCTGAGGACCTATTGTGACAAGCTGGTTGGAGTTGGAAAAGACGAGAAGATCCAAATGAAGTTTTTTATGAGAAGCCTTACAGGAGATGCTTTGTCTTGGTATATCAGCCAAGACCCTAAAAAGTGGTCCAATTGGGTGAGCATGGCGTCAGATTTTATGGATCGGTTCAGGTTTAACACGAAAAATGCACCAGACGTGTTCTATATCCAGAATATTAAGAAGAAGCCCAATGAAACCTTTCTCGAGTATGCCACTCGTTGGAGGTCTGAAGCAGCTAAGGTCAGGCATGCACTAGATGAAGAACAAATGAACAAGTTCTTCGTCGGGGCACAGGACCCGCAATATTATGAGAGGCTGATGGCGATTGAAAACCACAAATTCTCCGATATCATCAAATTGGGTGAGAGAATTGATGACGGTATTAAGAGCGGAATGGTCACTAATTTTGAAGCGCTGCAAGCCAAAAACAAAGCCTTGCACTCTTGTAGCATATCCAAAAAGAAAGACGCATGAACGGTAATGGTTGCACAGGGACCCAAATCCTCGTTGGTATATCGAACCTCCCCACTCACATACTAGGCACCCCCACCTACATATCAGCCAGCAGCTCCACCAACATATCAATCGTCACCTCCACCTACTTATCAACCCACATCTCCCAGATATTCCAAACCAGCCACTGTTTATCATACCTACAACTCCCAACCTTCTCAATACCAGTCACCTCCAGCTCGCCAAAATTCCCAAGGCCTTGACCTAACTTTGACCACAGGCCACCGAAGCAATACACTGCCATTGCGGAGCCCATTGACTAGCTGTATGAATGGCTAAAAGCTACTGGTTATGTCACCTCCATCCCCGCTATAACCACAGATAACCCATCCCAATGGGTCAATCCAAACAAAACCTATGCATACCATTCCGGCATGAAGGGACATACAATTGATGAATGCCGCTCGTTGAAGGATAAGATCCAGTCTTTGATTGACAACAAAGTCATCCAGGCTAAGGAAACTACTCCCAATGTCCGCAATAATCCGCTCCCAGACCACATGGGTAGAGGCATCAATGTGATAGAAATAGAGGAGGAATGAGACCCAGAGGGGTCAATCATGTTGATCAAAGAAGGTGATAACCCCAAGAAGCCAGCAGTTACTCTCAAACCCATCAGAGTGCAGATTCAGCCGTTAGGAGACATTGAGGTAACCACATCAGAGCCGTTCAAGTTTGAGACAGCACCACCTGCAGACACGCCATCACTATTCGAGGTTGAAATAGCACCACATGTAGTGATTCTTATCCCATTTGAAGTGAAAATAGTTGCACCCATCACAGTGGCAGTGTTTACTACGCCATTTTTAAGCACTAATGTTGTACCCTGGAATTACGTAGCTAAGGAAAGAAGGAAATGAAAGGTCAAAATAGAAGAAGATGTTGTTGCACAAGGGATGACCCGGACCGGCAGGGTCTACACAATTGAACACTTGGCAGAGTCCAGCAAACAGGCTTCCAATAGACTGCCCATCATTGAAACAGGTCCGGATGATCTCTGGAGGAAGGTGTAGGCCAAGGAATATTCAGTAATAGATTAATTGAACAAAACTCCAGCCCAGATATCCATTATACCATTGCTGCAGAACTCGGAAGCACACATGAATGCTTTGATGAAAGTGTTGAATGAAGCTTATGTGCCTAATAACATCACCAGTGGAGAAATGGCCAACATAGTGGGGCAGGTACTGGAAAGTCACAAAATTACTTTCCACGAGGACGAACTACCGCCTGAAGGGTTAAGTCACAACAAGGCATTGCACATCACTGTGCAATATGAGGATTATTTCATTACCAGGGTTCTAATCAACGGAGGATCCAGCCTCAACATTTGCCCATTAACAAAACTCAAGAGATTGGGCAAGGGATTTTACAAGATACGAGAAGGGTCCATGAATGTAAAATCTTTTGACGACTATCAAAGGTCCACCATTGGAGAAATCAGTCTCTGTCTGTAAATAGGGCCTACATGGTTTGAGGTTGAATTTCAGGTGATAGATATATCTGCGTCCTATAATCTGTTATTAGAAAGACCATGGATACAAGTCGCCAGGGCTGTGGCATCAACTTTGCATCAGGAGGTAAAATTTGAATGGAATCATCAGGAAGTAATTATCCATAGAGATGGGAGAAACCCCATCTACAACCGCCAGACGATCCCGGTAATTGAGGGTAGAAGGAGGCTTGGTGGAGAAACATATCATCACATCGAGCGGGTCAATGCAATAGACAAGGATAAGTGGTGGAGTAGCAAGATTGAAAGCATACTAAATTGGAGCGGATACGAGCCTGGCAAAGGTCTCGGGAAAAATCTCAGGGCATTTCAAAGCCGATACAACTGAAGCGCCACCGCCCTACCTTTGACCTAGGTTATCAGTACACTTTTCAAGAGTAGGACGAATGGTCGCCACCATGGCGCGGTCTTTACTATCCATTGGAGCAGCCCATACTGCATTTGGAACATACTTTCCAATAAGCCGACGTCATATGGGGATCAGAGGAGGAAGAAGCACTGGCAGCTTTGAAGAATCTATTCCTGGAAGACGAGGACATGAACTGTTGTGTTATTGTTGAGGAGAAGGAGGAGGAAGGCCCTACTATCCAAGCTATGAGTAAGGGATCATTTCTCGAGAATTGGACTGTCAGACCATCTAGGGCCCGACGACTCCTGGGGTAGCAAGGCTGAACAAGCATTGTTTTTTTCACTTTGCTAATGATTTCCTTTTCACTTTTCTATTTTTTCAATAAAATCTTCAATGTTCCAAAACATTCGTTTAAATTATCAAAAACCGCTTTTATGTTTCAATGAATCAGTATTTATTGTTATCATTTTCCTCTCATTAGCATTACTATTTCCTCTCTTGATGAACAAATGATTGTGACATGCAGTGAGGCAACGCAACAAAAGGACAGTGATTTAGAAGAAGAGGATATCATGCCCAATGAAATTGTTAGAGAAGTAGAAGACTTTGAGAACAGGCCTAAGTCCAATTTGGACGAAACTGAGGTAGTCAACCTGGGAGATTCAGAGACTGTCAAAGAAACTCGCATCAACATCCACTTGTCACCGTCAGAGAAGAAAGAATACACACAATTCTTGAAAGAGTATGAAGACATATTTGCATGGTCGTACGATCACATGACCGGGCTAAGTACATCCATTGTGGCTCACAAATTGCCAACCAATCCAACGTGCCTGTCAGTAAAGCAGAAACTCCGGAAGTTCAAGCTTGATATGAGTTTTAAAATCGAAGAGGAAGTTACCAAACAAATTAACACCAAGGTCCTCAGGGTGGTTGAATACCCAACATGGTTAGCCAACATCATGATAGTGCCTAAGAAGGATGGAAAGGTTAGGGTTTGTGTCGACTACCGGAATCTCAACCGGGCCAGTACAAAGGATGATTTCCCTCTCCCAAACATACACATCGTGATCGACAATTGCTTCACCGTCTACCATCAGATTAGGATGGACGAGGAAGACACTGAGAAAATGACTTTCATTACACCGTAGGTAGTATATTGTTACAAGATGATGCCATTCAGCCTGAAGAATGTTGGGGCCACTTACATGAGGGCTATGACCACCATTTCCCATGACATGATACATAACGAGATCGAGGTATATGTGGACGACGTCATCATAAAGTCCAAGAAATCCATAGACCATATAGCAGATTTGAGGAAGTTCTTCAATAGATTGCGTAAATACAACCTGAAATAAACCCCGCCAAGTGTGCATTCGGGGTTCCTGCTGGAAAATTGCTTGGGTTCATCGTCAGCCGTCGAGAAATAGGATTGGATCTATCAAAAATAAAGGCCATCCAGGAGTTGCCACCACCAAGAAATAAGAAAGACTTGATGAGTTTTCTGGCGGCTAAATTACATCAGCCTATTCATAGCCCAGTCCATGGTCATATGTGAACCAATCTTCAAGATGTTAAAGAAAGATGTTGCAACCAAATGGACCGAGGATTGTCAAAAGGCCTTCAACAGAATCAAGGAGTACTTATCAACACCACCAGTCATGGTACCGCCAGATCCAGGTAGACCTTTGTTACTCTACCTCGCAGTATTGGATGGAGCTTTTGGCTACGTTCGGGGGCAGCTCGACGAGACATGACGACAGGAACAGGCTATCTATTATCTAAGTAAGAAGTTCACTCTATACGAGGCACGGTATTCTCTACTAGAACGTACCTATTGTGCTATAACCTGGGAATCCCAGAAGCTGAGGCACTACTTCTGTGCCTACACAACATATCTCATATCGAGAATGGGTCCCTTAAAGTACATATTTCAGAAGCCCATGCCTACTAGCAAGTTGGCTAAGTGGCAAATCCTGCTGAGTAAGTTCGACATCGTCTATGTGACTCAGAAAGCCGTCAAGGGACAAGCGTTGGAAGACCATCTTTATGAGAACCCTGTGGATGGAGGATACGAACCCATAAAACGTATTTTCCAGATGAAAAAGTGTTGTTCATAGGAGAAGACATTGGAGAATCCTATGACGGCTGGAGAATGTTCTTTGACGGAGCAACGAATTTTGAAAGAGTCGGCATTGAAGCTGTTTTAGTATTAGAAACCGGTCAACATTATCTGGTATCTGCCAAACTCAAATTCCCTTGCACCAACAATATGGTAGAATACGAAGCTTGCATACTAGGGCTCAACATGGCCATCGGCATGAATATTTAGGAGTTGATGGTAATTGCTGACACAGATTTGCTTATTCACCAAGTACAAGGAGAATAGGCTACCAAGAATTCCAAGATACTGTCGTGTCTGCACCATGTGCAGGAATTGAGAAAGAGGTTCACAATAATAGAATTTTGGCACGTGCCTAGAATTCAAAATGAGTTTGCCGACGCACTAGCAACTTTATCATCTATGATACAGAATCCAGATAAGAACTTCATTGATCCTATTCCAGTAAAGATCCATAGCCAGCCGACATATTGTGCCCATGTTGAAGAAGAAGCAGACGGAAAACCATGGTTCCACGACCTCAAGGAATACTTGGCAAAGGGAGAGTACCCAGAGCACAAAAATCAAACTCAGAAACGCACGTTTCGTAGATTGTCCAACAGTTTCTTTCACATCGGAGGAACCCTGTACAGAAGAACTCCCGATTTGGGATTACTGAGATGTGTTGATGCAAAGGAAGCCTCCAAACTACTTGAAGAGATACATGCTGGGACCTGCGGCCCACATATGAATGGTTTTGTCTTAGCAAAGAAGATACTCAGATCCGGTTATTTCGTGATGACCATGGAAACGGACTGGATCCAGTATGTTCGAACATGCTACCAATGTCAGGTACATGCAGATATGATAAAAGTACCCCCAAATGAGCTTAATGCAACAAGCTCACCTTGGCCATTCGCCGCTTGGGGAATGGACATCATTCGACCAATCGAGCCTACCGCCTCAAATAGACACAGGTTCATCTTGGTAGCTATTGATTATTTCACCAAATGGGTCGAAGCAGCAGCTTACAAAGCAATGACTAAGAAAGTCATTGCAGACTTTGTCCGCGACCATATTGTTTGTTGATTCGGAGTTCCGGAGTCAATCATCACTGACAACAGCTCCAATCTCAACAGTGATCTGATGAAAGCCATATGCGAGACTTTCAAAATCAAGCACAGGAATTCTACAACCTATAGACCTCAGATGAATGGAGTTGTAGAAGCCGCCAACAAGAACATCAAGAAGATATTGAGAAACATGATAGAAAAACACAAACAATGGCACGAAAAGCTATCATTTGCCTTACTGGGATACCGTACCACAGTCCGTACATCAATCGGAGCAACTCCTTACTTAATGGTTTATGGTACGGAAGTTGTTATCCCCGCCGAAGTGGAGATTCCTTCCTTAAGAATCATACAACAAGCTGAACTCAACGATGCAGAATGGATAAGGAGTCGTTATGAGAAGCTAGCCATCATAGACGGGAAGAGAATGAATGCAGTATGTCACGGACAACTTTATCATAATAGGATGTCCAGAGTCTTCAACAAAAGAGTTAAGCCAAGACAATTCACACCAGGGCAGCTGGTGTTAAAGAAGATCTTTCCACATCAAGATGAAGCCAAAGGGAAATTCTCTCCCAACTGGAAAGGTCCGTATATGGTTCACCGAGTGTTGACAGGAGGAGCTCTCATACTTGCAGAAATGGATGGAGAGGTCCAGCCAAAACCAATCAATTCAGATGCAGTCAAGCGCTACTATGTGTAATTCTTTATGCTTTTCCCAAATGATGTAAATTGAACTACGCCTGACCTGATTCTTGTTTAAGAGGGAACACGTAGGCAGCCCTATGGGTTCGGTCACAACTCAATAATAATCTTATTTTCCCCCGCAATTGGAAACTAGGGCAGAAATTTGAGGAGCACCCTCTTTCTGAAGAAAGTTCAGCCGATCGCAGCATGTGCAACAATTAGAGACGTCAACCCATCTAACTGGTGCAGAATTTTGAGGAGGACCCTCAAAATTCCGTAGCATAAGAGGTTGCAATGTCTCAGACCGTGTCACAGTCGTCGGTTCATCTAGGTTTCTTAAAATATATTTTTACTATGTCTTTACAAAATCATGCCTGCTTGCTTGTAAAACAACTCTGTTTAGCAAGCGCTACCCCGATGACTTGAACAGGATCATCATACCAAGCAGAACGAGTCAAGCAAAGCCAGTAGGGATACGACCCAACCTTCCCCATCTACAAAACTCACAATTTTTCTTTGGATGCAGGAACAAAGAATAAATATGTTTCGAAGTCACAATACTCAAAACAATTGCAATCTTCGAACTTGCTACCAGCACAAAGGATAAGCATGCTTCATAGTCACAAGTCTCACAACAATCGCAATATCGAAATTTTCTACCAGCTAAGAAATTCTGCTACCATTTGTTATTTATTTTTCTGCATAAGGCTAATTTCTGCCTTCCCTTGCATAAGACTAAGCTCTGCCTTTATCTGCATGGGACTAAGCTATGTCTCGCATTTTGCATGAGGTTAAGCTCTACCTCCACTCTGTATAAGGCTAATCGCTTCCTACCCATGCATGGGACTAAGCTACATCCCGCATTTTGTGTGAGGTTAAGCTCTACCTCCAATCTGCATAAGGCTAATTGTTGCCTTCCCCTTCATGGGACTAAGCTCTATATCCATCTTGCATGAGGTTAAGCTCTACCTCCAAATTTGCATAAGGCTAATCTCTGCCTTCCCTTGCATAAGGCTAATCTCTGCCTTCATTAACATAAGGCTAATCGTTGCCTTCCCCTGCATGAGACTAAGCTCTATCTCCATCTTGCATAAGGCTAATCTCTCCCTTCCCCTACATGAGGCTAAGCTCTGCCTCCATCTGCATAAGGCTAATCTCTACCTTCATTTGCATGAGACTAAGCTCTGTCTCCACACCTACATAAGTCTAATCTCTGCCTCCAATTTACTTTTCACTAAGACTAAGCGCTGTCTCTCAAGTATTATTTACTTTTCTCCTCTTTCGGGCTAAGCTTTGCCCTCTAATTCGCAAGACTAAGCCTTGTCTGGTCAACATCATGTTATTGCATTTCATGGGCTAAAATATCGCCAACCTGTCCAAAGGCGCCATAGTCTAATGGCATCATCCTCATAGCCGGAAGACACCATGTCATGGCCTGAGGATCTCTCTCAAATTTGCATAGCATTATTCAAAGGCGTCATAGTTCGGAGGAACCATATTCATGGCCCGAGAACATCATTTGATGGCCTGCGAATCTCTCATCAAATAATTCATGGTCCAGTATATCATGATCTAAGGACGTCATCCCTAACCGTCCGAAGACAAATTTCATAGTCCAAAGGGAACTTGCTTCATGTTTAATTTTATGCACAATATATGCTTGTAGTACTCTTATTTGTAGGTGACCCGGCAAGCAAGTGCTATCCCAGCAAGAGTGATCCTGCTCCGGTTCCCTCAATTGTATCAAACCTGACCTCTCTAGCAAACCATTCTTCACCCATCCCTAGATATTGCGTCCGTTCTTGCAGTGCCTTCACCGGTATATCTCGCTAATGAATCTGGAACTACATATGGACTGATTCCTGTAAAACCAGGGATATGTAGGCAGCTCAGAAGCCAGAGTGCGGCCTAAATCTCTCAAAACTGTTTCGCTCGGTCAAAATTTGCCATCATGTCTTTACCTGACAACTTTTTCATCCTTTCCGGGTAAAGAGGGGCAGCTGTTGATACCCAATTTTTCCCAAAATATTTTGTATACCTTCAAAATCATGCATTAATATCAATTGGTATTTTTCCATAATTTTCCACATGTTTTATAAAATTCTCCAGTATTTTATTTCCCATAAATAATTACAAAATTGCATCAAAGATGATTACAAAGTCCTTTCTTGATTTTATTTATTATTTCATGGTCCTATTAAGACCAAATTATTCCATAAATAGCATATTTGGCACCGGCTATAATTGCAATAACTTTGCAATTATAGCTCACATATAATTTTGTACTATTTTTTACAAGAAATTAGTCTTTTGTATTTAAAATACTAAATAATCATTTTTAAGATGTTTCTATGCATGAAATTCATTTTTTATAATTAGTAGCTATTTTATAAATTATTTTGATTAATTTTGATTGGTTATTTAACAAATAGCCTATTCTTATTTCAATTATAGCCTAAATTAACCAACCAACCCCTTATTAAACTTGGCCCAATAGACCCAAGCCCAAAACCTAAATCCTACCCGACCCAATCCGCCCAAATCCTGGTCGTTGATCATTTTTCATCAACGATCCAGGTTTAATCTTACCATATTTAACCTAATTACTCCCCAACCCCCCCCCCCCCCCATTCTCTCATCTCACTCCCCGTCGTCACCCCTCTCATTCTCTCTCAAATCCTATCTACCCTAACCCTAGTTTCCCCTCATCGTTGCGTGCTCGCAGTTAATTATGGTGGCTCATCACCACTCCTAGCCATAATGGCTCTCCTATGACCGGGGTTCATGCTGTCTTTGAGGTCCTCAAGGGACCAGTGGCCGGTCCACTCACCCCTAGGCCTGTCACTCTATCTATGGTTTCTAAGCCGGTCTCTCTATCTCTGATTTATTTTTCTTCTCGAAACCCTAATTCCCTCTCTTAACTCTTTAGATCTGTAAAAGATGTGAGAACATTTGAGTTGTTTTTGCTGGTTTTTACGAAAAAAACTTGATTTTTCAAAGCGTCGCTTCATTATCCTAATTAGGGTTTTTGGAATTTTTCTTCAAAACGATTTTCTTTGATATTAAGTGTTATCAAATGATTGTTATTGTGTTAAAACGATTTTTTTCAAGTTCTCCCTTAACCCTAATTCGTTATGTTGAAACCCCTAATTATTTAGCTTTGGGCTTGGATTCTGAGTTCGTCTTTGCGGTTTGTTCATTCGATTTATGTTATGTGTGTTCAATTCTCATGAATATGCTTCAATTAATTAGGGTATTTTGTGATTTTCACCCTAGTAATATCTTATTAGGGTTTTTGATTTGTTTCTTTCTGTCTATACTCTGTTTATTTTATTTATTCATAGAAGTTTATATCAATTTCCCTTAAAATTGGTACTATTTTGATTATTGAATCCTTGATTTACTTTGTTGATACTCCTTATTGATTTGCGGCTTCTTTTTCCTATTTTTACAACCTTTAAATTATTTTTTACCTTATTATGTGATTGACTGCATTATTAATTGATTCCTACTTCTATTTCCTTAATTTGGGCTTTATGTATCTATCCCTAATTACCTATTATGTACCTATACTATTTGAATTCTTTCCTTATTGTTTCATGTTCTTTACAATTGGTAATTCACTCCCTTAATTAAGGGAAGATTGGACTGATTTTACCTCTAATTAATTATGAGTTATATAATTACTGAACAACTTGATTCTTACCTTATTTACCTAGCTTTCAAACTATTATATATACTCTCTTCTATTTTCATTACACGCACGAACTCACTGGTTCAAACTCTCTCCCTCTTACACTTAAAATATTTTCTACTCTTTCTTGTTACTTGCTACTATTTCTGAAACTAGCCCAGTTGTAAGCCAAGGCTAGCTATTGCACTTCACTTTGTGTCTACTCTCCTTAACTGGTATGTTCTGATTTAAATCCATGTTCCAAACTATATGTGTTTTCTTACTGCTTACGAACCTTCATGTTCCCTTTATAGTATGTCTCAGCCTGATTCTACTCTATTTGCGTTTGTCTAGGTTCTGGTATGAACCTGTTTTGAAAAACAACTCATTACCCTAAAGTAGTGTTGATTCCCTGCTCAAATATGTTCAGTATTTCTATGTCCTCAACTGTTTGTGCTGAAATTCAATCTTGTGCTATGTTTACATTATTAGTTGTCTCCTAATCTCATAAACCCCTAAGTTGTTCTAATTATATGCTTAACTCTGCCAACTATGTCCTCATTGTTTGTTATGGAGTTCATAAACCTATGCTATGTCTGTATTGTTAGCTATTCCTTAATCCCAAAGATTTCTATACTTTTGTTTGTTATATGTTCACTATGTGTGTTATATGTCCCCAACTCCCAATTACCCTTGTATGAATCAGGTTGTTAAGTGATGAAAACTTGTTCTGAGTTGTTCTAATGTCTGTTTGAATCCTCAAATGTTTATATTGACCTTGTTCAAACTATTTTCAAATCAACTCCTATATTTTTACAAAACTTCAACAGAGTCTTTTCAATACTGTTTTCATACCTAAACATTTTCAAAACTATGTCAAGCACTCTCACTCTAATCTTAAGTCCTTAGGTTCTGCCCCTCCAGTGTGTGACTGGCTTGTGATCCCTATGAGATCCCTCTGAACTCTGATGCACTGGGGTTGGCCCTTCCACACTGCTCTTACTCAGTTCTTGTTATGAAAATCTGGGGGTGAGCACTGCCCAGGATCCTTGAGGTCCTTAGGGAACTCTGACACACCTGGACATGAGAATGGCTATGAAACTTTGGGCATTTGAGGTTATGGCAAATCTGGTATTCTCAGGATACACTTGGGCCTGTTTCAGGCTTCCTATAATTTAACTTTTTTTATTTATTGATTTATGTAATTCATTCAGCTGCTGGTTTGTAATAATTATTGTAAACAAATATAAGGGATGGCTAGTGAAATGGGGAGGGTAGCTATATAATCCTATTAATGTCATTGGATAGAAAGCGTGTCATATGCTTTACATTCGTTATATCTGCATTAGAATCCATGTTTTGGACTAATATGTTCCTCCAAATCATGCCAGACATGCACTAGATACCATGTTCCTAGGAATTCATATTTACTGTTTCAGCATCTCATCTGTCACTAATCCATGTTTTACGCCTATCACTTAGAGATCCTGCAACTAGGATAATAAATAACATTAACATAAAAAACTTTTACCCTTGTGGGCATTAAAAATCATGTTTCAATAATCCTGCTATTCTTGTGTGCATTCAGAAATCATGCTTTAACAATTTTGTAACTCCCGTGTGCATTTAGAAATCATGCCTTAGGTATTCTGTGCATTTTGAAGTTATGTCTTAACAATTTTGCCATTTGTATGTGCATATTAGATACCATGATCTAGGATTCTGTTTGCATTTGTTTAAGACACCTAATTTAACTACCGGGTCATGAAAAGGTATAAAACAGTCTCACGTATGATTGTCATGATTAAAATAAAACTGGAAGCAATCTTTGCATTCTCAGATTCGTATCACCTAGAACAACATGTTTTTAGGTAAAACAACTTATGAATTGTCTAATAATTCTGGTAACTGTTATTATGCACAGTCCCACACCTAGGCAAGCCTTAGGAAATCAATCTTTCTGAAACTGGAAAACTGTTTTTTATCGTGTTTACTGCTTAAAGACTAATAGGTTTAAAATCAGTAGGCAAGATGATTAGGGCCCTGCTACTGAGTTCATGAAACAACGCTGCATATTTCTGTGCATTAATATTCACTTAGATATCATGTTTAGGTCTTTTCTCTAATACAAGATGCCTCTTGTTTGTGTGTGAGACGTGTTTCTTATGTGCGTTACATGTGGAGGTAAATCTGAGCCTCTTAACTGCCTTCCTGCACTTATCTGTTAGTCCTATTTGTTCTTGCCTGTCGCCTGGAATTTTATCCTTTTAAAAACCTTAGGAGTTTGTCTAGAACTGCCTATATCTAGAGGTCCTAAATTCCTCCAGGACAACAAGGAAGGGACGGGTAACAGCACGTTTAGAGCTCGTTAAATAAAACTCGCTTAATAACCTCTAAGGGGTGGGGTAAAAGGGTATAAAAGGATATGATGACCAGTGCGCTAATGCCACGTGTAGCCCCTCACTAAGGAGTGATTACCGGGCATTGCATTGATGTGATCCTATAGGATAAACAACTTAGGACTTCCCCCATCCTTTACGCATGTGTGCTTAGACTGTGAATCTTGTAAACTTTATCACACATGTGTGCTTAAACTATGAATCTTTTAAAACTTTTATTCGTTTGCGCCTAGACTCCTAATTTATCAAACCTTTATTTGCTTACATATGTGCGCTTAGACTGCCTATTTGCTACTTGTTTAATTCACAAAGTCTATTTGGCCGGGAACCACAGTTGTGGACTTTGAGGGGTGCCTAACACCTTCCCCTTGAAGTAATTTCAAGCCCTTACCCAATCTTTGGTTAGTCAATCTGTGTTGTAATTAACCCTTAGTAGGTGACCTAACGCACCTTAATTCGTTAGGTGGTGAATCTCGAATCCTTCACACCCCTTATCCCAAAGGGAAATGAGTTGTCCCAATAATGTCAAAAATCCTGACTGATACGGAAGGAGAGGAAAAAAGGGGGCGCGACAGTAACCATTGAGGTCATTTATGATGTTGAATTATATGTTTAATTTAAATTTTATATTTCGTCATATACATTCATTTCATATCATATCTCACTCTCTGTTGCTATTTATTGATACATCATATCATCGTTTTTGGGATGATGTTCATGACACTATGAGCCTGAGACACTAGAGAGATTTATGACTGAGTGAGGCCGAGGACCTGATTGTGGGTGATGATTATGGGATATGGATGCAGGCCGCAATAGGCCAGATTTGACTATTATTGTAGCGATTGGATTGTAGGATCTCCTCCGTAGTTTGCACACCCCACAGTGAGCGCAGTGGATATAATATTTAAGATGGAGTTGCCGTATACATTCACATTTGGGATGGAGTTCGCTGGGCAAGGAGTTTCCATATATATTCACATTTGGGATGGAGTTCCCTGGGCATGGAGTTGCCCTATACATTACATTTGGAACGGAGTTCCCTAGGCATTGAGTTGACATATTCATTTATATTTAGGATGGAGCTCCCTGGGCATGGAGATGCCCTGTACATTATATTTGGGACGTAGTTCCCTAGGCATGGAGTTGCCCTATTTATTAATATTTAGGATTGAGTTCCCTTGGCTGGATTGTCCCAGTACAGTACTGAGTGACTGAGTGTCAGTTATTATGCATATATATATTTAGGATGGATCATCCCTGGGCTGGATTGGCCATATACAGTATTGAGTGATTGTGTGCGAGTTTTATCAGTTATATTTGGGCTGGATCTGCCATGTACTGTGCCGAATAATTGAGTGTGTTGAATATTGAGCGTGATGAGTGGAAATGTGAGACAGTGAGATTGAGTACTCTGAGAGTGCGAGAACAAGAGTTTATCACTGTGATGCATTGCATTAGACATGTATACATAATATGTAGGTATAGAGAAGTATTTTTCCTCATGCCATGTAATAATGAAATTTCTATCTGCCGTTCAAGTTTTTGAGAAATATTATAGTTTTCAAACTTGCTCATATATCTTTGGTGTTTTTCGGCGAAATATTTGAGTAAACTGTTATATTGAAAAGAGAATGTTTATTTCCCGGAATTGTATACGAGCTGAGCATTTTATTTTGAGTTATTACTTGTGCTGCTTTAAATTGTATTGTTATAAGATGTTATTGGTGATTAGTGTGGACTCTGACCTTGGAATATTTGAGTTATTACTTGTTATAAGATGTTATTGGTGGAATATTTGAGTTATAATATAAGAAATATTATAGTTTTCAAACTTGCTCATATATCTTTGGTGTTTTTCGGCGAAATATTTGAGTAAACTGTTACATTGAAAAGAGAATGTATATTTCCCGGAATTGTATACGAGCTGAGCATTTTATTTTTGAGTTATTACTTGTGCTACTTTAAATTGTATTGTTATAAGATGTTATTGGTGATTAGTGTGGACTCTGACCTTGGAACATGCTCGTCACTACTTTCAACCTAAGGTTAGGTTTTTAACTTATTGAGTACATGGGGTCGGTTTTACTTATACTGCCCTTTTATACCTTGCGTGTAGATGTTAAATGTTGATGATGTTGTACATGGCCAGAGCTAGAATTGAAGGTGTACCTTGATAAGTAGGGATTTTGAACGCTTATTTGCTCTCTTTTACTAGTGCTTTAGGTAAAAAATGCTTAAACGTATCCCCGGAAACTAACAAAATGTGTTTGCTTACAGGAATGTTGCAATATGAGCCCAAGGAATCAAAATCAATTCATAAAGGAGTCAAAAGTGAACAAGCATCAAAACTGGGCAAATAGGCCAACTGTGCGGACCGCATAATTCTAGTGTGGCCACAGAAAAGAGGTTCAAAGACTGAAGTTTAAGCAAGTAAATACGTGCGGCCGTAGAAGTCTACGTGCGGCCGCACTCACTATTATGCTGACCGCAGAAGAGAAGATTCAAAGAGTTTTTATTTGGGGAAGCTGATGGAGTGCCGACCGCATCAAAATTGTGCGTCCGCAAGATGTCAAGTACAGTCGCACTAACAATTGTGCGGTCCGCAAAAGTGAAGAATCAGAGAGCTGGGTTCAAGTCCAAAATCAAGGAGTGCGTACAACATCATTTTTATGCGGCTACATAATCCAGAGTGCGGTCGCACTCAGAATTGTGTGGTCTGCATAAATCCAGCCAAGGAGTGCGGACCACACTAGAATTGTGCGGCCGCAAAAGCAAGTGTGCGGCTGCAGAAGCAAGTGTGCGCCTACACAACCTCCGCAAGGGCATTTTCGTCCGATATTTCAACTTAGTATAAATAGGACTTTTGTCATTTTTAGGTTAAGTTACGTTAGAGAGGAGCACCAATTTCGTTTTTCCTTACTGCTTTTCGCAATTCTATACTAGATTTTTCTCCAAACACTAGATTTTCATCCCATAATCAAATATTATGGATTATATCTTTATTTCTTCTTTAATTTGTGCAATTTTCATGATTAGCTAACTCTTTAGCTAGGGTTGTGACCCAACCTTAGTGTGGGTATTTGATGGGTGTTTAATTTAGGGCTTGTATGTGATTGGGTTAGTTAAATTTAGCCTAGTTCTTGCTAGAACTCAATAACTAATGGTTGCAAACATTGGTTCATGCCTAAATGACTTAATCTCTACTTGAGAAAAAGGGACTAAGTCTAGGAAAACATGGATAACAATAAATTGCGGTGAACTAAAGAAATTGATAGCCCCAATTAAGGGGTTAAACCTAGAGATTGTAATACCCGACTTGAGCTAATATCACTTATATTGTGCAAATACTCATTTGGACTTGAAAAAGTCAAATTGGGCGATATCACTCAACCTAGCGAGAGGTGTAGAGTGAATACATGGGTGTGATTGCTATATTACAACCCCGACTAATCAAAATTGCCCTGGAATTTACAACCCATTAGATAACCACCTAGGTAGAATTCATGACCTTAGTCCCTTTAATCATTTGAAAAACTCAAAACCAAAAATAGTGTCCTTAGTTTTATACTTGAAACCAATAGAGTAAAATAGAAGTAGAACGCCAATCAAGTTTGTGGAAGTGTAATTTGAGCCAAAACTTGCAATTAACTTAGATATACACCTAATCCCATTTTCTAACTCCATGTGGATTCGATCTCGACCTTTGTTGGGTTTATTATTGCATCGATCGCCTCACACTTAATTGTGTTATAAATTTGTCCGGGATCAATTTTTGGCGCCGTTGCCGGGGAGTTACAACGAGCCCCTCGGAAATTTACCATTGGGGAAGGAGGTAGATGATGATCAAGTGGATGAGGTTCCTCTAGAGCCTCAAGTAAATAGGCGAGGCCGACCGTCTCATGATAATATCCAAAACCCTCCCCCACCTCTACCAAGAGCAGCACACCGGGTGATGCCAAATGAGGGCTAAGCAAGCGCAATAGTCTTGCATCGAATTAGGGTGGGCAACTTCCAAATAATCAATGTGATGCTTACAATGCTTGAACATGGAGGTTTCTTCACCGAAGCTCCACACCAAAATTCCTACAAGCATCTCAAGGGTTTCGTTGATACTTGTTGGGGGGAGTAAGCAAACAAATGTCTCTGAGGATGCACTGTGGTTAGGGCTATTTCCCTTTTCTCTATAGGGAAAGGCTTTGGAATGGTTAGAGAGATTGCCCAATAATTCCATCTATACTTGGGATGAGTTGGCCGAGTAGTTCATTGCCAAATTCGTTTCTCCAGGGCACATGGCTACACTAAGAGATGAAATTCTAGCTTTCAAGCAAGAGCCCGATGAGCCATTGCACGAGATTTGGGAAAGATATTGTACCATGGTCAAAGAATGCCCAAACAATGATATGACCGAGTCCATGATTCAATAGAACTTCTATAGGGGATCAACACAACGAATCAATGTGGTAAATCAACTCGTCGGGGGTAACTTCATGAACACGCCTTATTCTGATGCTTGTGAAATCTTGGATGAGATGGTGGATACATCTTCGGCGTGGCAAAGTAGAGCCAATGTTCCTCAGGGTGACCCAAATATTATTCACCTACAGAAGGAGCTACATGATCATGGGAAAGTTATTGCGGAGTTGACAACCACAATGAACCAATTGGCCAAGGCTCAGCTTCAACAGGTTCAAGGACCGAAACAGGTGAAAGCTATAGAAGGAGTGAACATGATGGTGAACAAGAGACTATAACGAGGTCAACAAGTACAAAACTATACGGAACAATTTGATCAAAGTAATAGTGGGTATAATTAAGATGATGCATATGATGAGCAAGATAAAGAGGTTAAATATGTCAACAATTATCAAGGTCAAAGAAGCAATGCTCCAAATCAACAACAATGGAGATCACAAGGAAATCAAGGAAATTGGAACAACCAAGGCCACCAAGGAAATTGGAGTGGTGGCAAAAACAACAACCATGGAAATTGGGGGAACAACAGTAATCAAAGCAATTGGGGTAATCAAGGCAACAATCAAAGCAATTAGGGAGGAAATAATTAAGGAAATTGGGGTGGCAACAACCAAAGAAATTGGGGAGGCAACAATAATCAAGGGGGGTAGAACAATAGCAATCAAGGAAATCGGGGGTCAGGCTTTCAAAGACCCTCGATGTATCAACAACCAAACAAACCGCCTCCATATCCGTCGCAAGGTCCTAGTCCAATAGTGAAATGGGACGGATTAAAAACATGTTTAAGCAAATGATAGAGACAAATGTTGACTCTGATGCCCAATTAGCCTCCCACAACACTTCTATTCGTACCTTGGAGGTCCAACTTGGCCAAATTTCTCAAAATTTAAATACTCAGCCTAAGGGGGCACTCCCTAGTGATACGGTGGTGAACCCGAAGGGCGGGAACAACACTGGGCATGCAATGGCCGTGACAACAAGAAGTCGGAGACGTGGAGTTTCTAGTACCTCAAACCAATGAAAAATATGAATGATGATGTGTTGGTTTAAGATGATGATGTGCAAGCTAATGAAGAGGTGAGGATAGATGTTGATGAGAGTGTGGAGGAGACACAAAATGATGTGAACCCGTCTAGGGAGCATGTAATAGACATACCGGATCCGGTAGTGCTAAAAACCAAGGCACCATTGCCAAGGCCTCCTCCTATGTATCCTCAATTACTCGCAAAACAAAACAATGAGAATCAATTCAAGAAATTCATTGATATGATAAAAAGTTTGTCCATTAATGTGTCGTTGGTTGAAGCCTTAGAACAAATGTCGGGATATGCCAAGTTCATGAAGGATTTGGTTATAAAGAAGAGATAAATGAATTGTGAAATGATCAAAATGACACATCAAGTGAGTGATATTGTGCACTCCATGTCTCCAAAGTTGAAAGACCCAGGTGCTTTCACAATCTCGTGCACTATTGGGAGTGTCGATTTCGCCAAAGCTTTATGTGACTTGGGGGCAAGCATTAACTTGACGCCATATTTTGTGTTCAAAACGTTGGGGATTGGGCAACCAAGAACCACATCCATTATATTTCAATGGCGGACTGTAAAATGAAATGGCCATTGGGGATAATTGATGGTGTGTTAGATCGGGTCGACAAGTTCATCATTCCCGCAGCTTTTGTGATACTTGACTGTGAGGTTGACTATGAGGTGCCAATAATTTTGGGAAGACCTCTCCTTGCTACAGGGAAGGCCTTAGTTGATGTGGAAGTTGGTGACCTCACCTTTCGGGTGGGTGAGGAAAAAGTGGTGTTCCATGTTTGTAAATCAATGAGGCATCCAAATACCAATGAAGTGTGTTCGTTTGTGGATCTTGGGACTGAAGTAATTGTTGATGACACAAGTGTTGTGATAAATGTTGAAGATACCTTGGAATTTGTGTTATTGAATCATGATGAGGATGAGAAGGAAGTCTTTGTAGAATGTATAAATGCTTTGCAAGGAATGGGATCATATACTTATGGGCCTCGAAAACTTTCCTTAGATCTTGAAAACTGGAAGACTCCACCAACTAATCCCTCAATCGAGAAGCCTCCCAACTTGGAGTTAAAGCCTTTGCCTTCATACCTCAGGTTTGAGTTTTTAGGCCCTTGTTCCACTTTGCCTGTTATTCTTTCCTCGTGGTTAACTAACGTGCAGGTAGATTCCACCCTTGCGGTGCTCCAAAGAAGAAAGAACGCAATAGGTTGGACATTGGCGGATATTCGGGGTATAAGCCCCGCCTTTTTCATGCACAAAATCATTTTCGAGGAGGATGACAAACCCTCTATGGAACATCAAAGACGATTGAATGAGTCCATACAAGAGGTAGTGAAGAAAGAGATCATCAAGTGGTTGGATGCCGGGGTTGTTTACCCCATTTTCGATAGTTCGTAGACCTCGCCGGTGCAATGTGTCCCAAAGAAAGGGGGCATGATTGTGATAACAAATGAAAAAAATGAATTTATCCCGACAAGAACTGTCACCGGGTGGAGAGTGTGCATGGATTATAGGAAGCTCAACAAAGTTACTCGGAAAGACCATTTCTGCTTCCATTTCTTGATCTGATGTTGGATAGGTTAGCTGGATGGGCTTATTATTTCTTCCTTGGTGGATATTATGGATATAACCATATTCTTATTGCTCCTGAAGACCAAGAGAAGACCATTTTCACTTGTCCCTATGGCACATCTACATTCTCGCGGATGTCATTCAGATTATATAATGCACCGACAACTTTTCAGCCGTGTATGATGGCCATCTTCACCGATATGGTGGGAGGTTTTCATGGATGATTTTTCTGTCGTGGGGGATTCTTTTAAAGAGTGCTTGTATAACTTGGATAAGGTATTGGCAGGTTGTGAGGAAACTAACTTGGTGTTGAATTTGGAGAAGTGTCACTTTATGGTCGAGGAAGGCATTGTCCTCGGTCACAAGATTTCCAAGAATGGTATTGATGTTGATAAAGCAAAAACAAAAGTGATATGAAGACTCCCTCCCCATACTTCCGTAAAGGGAGTGAGGAGCTTTCTAGGTCATACGGGCTTTTACCGCCGGTTCAGCAAAGATTTTCTAAGGTGGTAAACCATTTGTGCAAACTCTTGGAGAAAGATGCCAAGTTCCGTTTTCAGTGATGATTGTATGAAGACATTTGAACTACTCAAGTATAAGTTTACTACCACTCCTACTATCACCTCGCCAAATTGAAGCTTACCATTTGAGCTCATGTGTGATGCGAGAGATGTAGGGGTTGGAGCGGTATCGGGGAAACGAATACACAAGAACTCCTAGCCATTGTCTTTGCTATGGAAAAGTTCCGCCCGTACCTAATGGGTACAAAGGTGATTGTTCACACCGACCATGCAGCACTTCCTTATTTGATGAGCAAGATAGACTCTAAGGAAAGACTAATGTGGTGGGTACTTCTTCAACAAGAATTTGATCTTGAGATCCAAGACCGCAAGGGGAGTGAAAACCAAGTGGCGGACCACTTGTCCCGATTGGAGGAGGAGAGGAGGCAACATGATGGCCTTAAGATAAATGATTCATTTCCTAACGAGAAACCCTTTTCCATTTCTATGACCGGGATGCCATGGTTTGCCGATGTGGCCAACTATCTTATGAGCGGCATTGTTCCGAATGAGTTATCTTCAAAACAAAGGAACCAGCTCAAACGGGACTGCCTGGACTACTATTGGGATGAGCCATATCTCTTCGAAATTTGTACAGATGGGGTTATCCGAAGATGTGCACCAGAAGAAGAACAATTGGGTATCCTTGAAGCTTGCCACTCTTCGCCATATAGTGGTCACCATGATGGAGCGAAAACTGCTACAAAGGTGCTTAGTTGTGGATTCAATTTGCCTACCCTTTACAAGGACGCTAGCAATCTCGTTAAGCGTTGTGATGAATGCCAAAGTGACGGTGGGATCTCCAAGAAAAATGAGATGCCTCTCATCATCATCCTAGAGATTGATATTTTTTATGTGTGGGGCATCGATTTCATGGGTCCATTTGTGAGCTCCTGTGGGAACACCTATATTTTGGTAGCTGTGGATTACGTGTACCAATGGGTTGAATCTGTGGCTTTTCCCAACAATGAAGCTCAGAATGTGGTATCTTTCTTGAAGAAGAACATATTCACAAGGTTTGGTACTCCCAGGGCCATCATTAGTGATGGGGGATCACACTTTTTCAACAAACCTTTTCATACTTTACTCTCCAAGTATGGTGTCACTCACAAAGTGTCGACCCCCTATCATTCCCGAGCAAGTGGACAAGTTGAAGTCTCCAACCGGGAGATCAAGAGTATTCTGTTAAAGACTATGAATTCCAACCGGACAGATAGATCGAAGAAACTTGACGATGCTCTTTGGGCTTATAGAACAGCTTACAAAACACCAATTGGTATGTCTCCGTATCGGTTAGTGTTCGGGAAAGCTTGTCACCTTTTGGTGGAACTTGAGCATAAGGCTTTGTGGGCATTGAAGAAGCTTAACCTTAAGTGGGATGTAGCTGCAAATCTTAGAGTGGAGCAATTGAATGAACTTGATAATTCTTGTTCCATGCTTACTCCAGTCCGTCCTTGTATAATAAAGAGATGAAGTACCTCCATGATAAGTATATCCGAAACCAATAATTCAAAGAAGGTGATCTTGTGCTTTTGTTCAACTCTCGGTTGCGAATGTTTCCGGGATAGCTGAAATCAAAGTGGTATGGCCCATTTGAAGTTGTACATGTGACACCCTTTGGTGCTCTAGATATGAAAAATAAGAATGGTAAGGTGTTTAGAGTCAATGGGCACCGGGTGAAACATATATTGGCAAGGTTGATGATGGCCACATTGTGGCATTGCTCCATTTTAAGTGATTGAATGTAACATGTATCATGCCGCGACGTTAAATCAGGCGCTTCTTGAGAGGCAACCCGTGTGTTTTTATTTCTCTTGATTTTCTTTTTTATATTAGGAAATGTTTTGTGCTAATTGGTTTTGAAGTGTATGCAGGAATATGGGTGTACATTGCAGGAACTGTGCAAGAAAAATTTGCCAAGTGTTACAATAGTGCGGACCACACCAGAATTATGTGGATTGCACAGCCACTCTGCGGACGCACAATTTTGTGTGCGGTCCCACAACTAGGAGATGAAAATGCATGATCTCTAAAGTTTGGCTTGACAAATTTCCTTAATGATCTGCGGCCGCACACAAAATTGTGGGACTGCACGAATTCTGCGGTCGCAGTCATTTTTGTGTGGACCGTAGCACCACTTCAAGGAACAGGTAAGGAGTGTGGACCGCACTCAAAATTGTGCGGCCACAATCAGGTAAGTTATGGGACAGACGGGTCAAAGTATAAATAGGACCTTTCTCAGCTTTTAACACTTTACAAACTTTGACCTCTGAAGCTAAGTTAGCATAGTGCATATCCCCTTTGTTCTCAATCTTCTCCCCATTTAATCAGTGTTGAATCTCACCAACATCTTCATTACTGGTATGTTAATTTCAATGCTTTAGAATCTTCCTCTTTTTCTTTGTTTTAGTTTTTTTAGTCTAGGGTTAAGTTTATGCCTAATAATGTCAATAGATGGTCAATCTTGTTTAGCATCATATGGGTAGTATCTTAAATGTTAAATGGGGCCTAGGTAAGTTGCTAATCATGCTTAATTGCTAAAGCCATGTCTGATTAATGAAAAACCTTGTAGGAATCCTAAGTCAATGCCCGTGTAATTCAAACTATGCGGCCGTACACATTTTTGTGCGGTCTGCATTAGAGGGTATCCGGCCACACACTTTTTTGTCGGTCCGCAGCTCCCTAAGTTAAGGGAAAGTATGTTAACGAAATTGTGCGGCAACACTCAAAATTGTGCGGTCCGTAGTGAACTTGTGCGGCCGCACTGATGCAACATCTGACACCTCTGTTTACATTATGAGCTTCAATTCTAACTTATTCTACTACTTATGTGTTGCAGACAATGGTTTTCTCTCGTGGTAGAGAATATACATCGAAAGGGAGGGTCGAATCCTCCCGAGACCGGGGTCGAGGCAATAGCAACCAACCACGAGCAATTCAAAATGTCATAAGCAAGAAATCTACAGCTAATAGACCCCCTGAACCTTCGGAGACCAGTGAGTACCTCCCATCCGGGGAAGCTTCTGAGGGTAACTCCATGCAAGCACAGCCGGAAGCCCAATCACAACAATTCCCAGGGAGACTCTACCTTGTAAATGAACCAAAATCTTCTTCTAGTTCTTCTGAAGGTTCAGAGGAGGGTAGTCAAGCCTCTGAACCCTCTCCCTCACATGCTCGAGCTAATCCAATTAATGTGGACATTGATGATGAAATCCTAGACGATGGCAAAGAGGGTGATACTTCAGTGGGAAGTTTAGAAAGATCAAGGAGGCCAGAGCTATGGGAAGACATATTCGTCAGTGCCAATGCCTTTGCAAAATTTAGAAAATGGTGGTCACAGAGGTTGCTCACTCATGAGCGACAATTCTTGATGAAAGATTTGAACAAGCACAACCCCAAGGTCCTTAGACAATTCCAGAAGCAGAAAGTATGGAAATGGTTCACCCACAACATGTTAGATGCAAATGAGCACTTGGTCAAAGAATTCTATGTCAGTGTTGCTCACATCAGACAGGGTACCAAGATGACAAATGTCTGAATTCTGAAAATCCGCTTTGACTCCCGTGCACTGAAGCAATATGTGGGGTTTGAAGAAGTAGAAGCAGTGCAATACTTGGAAAATCTAGCTATAAGTGATGCAGCTCGCTCGTGGCTAGCTGAGATTTTGGAAATCCGAGGGTCAACAACTATGTGGCTCACAGCAGGTCAAATAGTCTAAGTCACCTTAACCTTTGAAGCAAAAGGGTGGAAGGCATTCGTGTGCAGCCGCCTTGATCCATGCCTCAATGAGAACATCCTCCCACTCCCCCATGCAGTTTTAGTGGTATCAATCATGGCCGGATATTCAATAAATGTGGGAGCCTTGATGTCTTCTAATATTACCTTAGCGGTCCAGAAGGGGGAGATGTCATATCCCTACCCCAACTTCCTCACATAATACTTCAAGGATCAAGGGGTGGATCCGAGGAATTATGACGTCGAGGTGAAGGCAAAGAAACCTTTCTCATGGTACCACCTCCAGGGAGCTGACAACCCTAAGTTCAAGGGTAAAGCTACTACCTCTACTGCCAGTCTGAGGAGCCAGTGGTAGTGGTTACTGATTCAGCTGTCGAGCCTTCCACAGCAATTGGTACTTCCACTAGGACAACAGCCATGCCACCTTCATCTTCCGGACAACACTTCTTCTACTAGACTATCAGTGACATAATTAGTGACGGCCTCATCTACTTACCCTCAAGCTGCGCTGTGAGGCTTCCAAGCATTGGCGAGTCTCAACAACTGGATGTAGGCAGCTACTACAAAGCTGACTGCCACATCCAGTGTTGTTGCAGCACAGTCCATAGCCCAGCACAGCCTCAAGTACCTCCGTCAGTGGAGGAAACATGGAAGAAAATTCTGGATAACCAGAAGGTCATCATGAAGACTCTAGCGACACATGGGAAGGTCATTAAGGATTTGGGCAAACACATCAAGAAGATGCGGAAGTCTCAAGCATCAAAGTAGTTGGTGGAGAAGCTGCGCAAAGAGATTAAATAGATTGAATCTGTCGGAGATCTTCCATTGGACCTGCTCATGGAGCAAATAGTCTTGGCAGTACCAGAGGCAGCAGCCGGCTAGTCTGAGGAGCCAGTTGCGACTGCACACACTACTGAGGAGATGCTACAAATGCTCTGCAACCCAGTTTTCCCTCAGCCAAGATATGATGAGATACAGTTAGAGGAGACAGAGGGTGTTGAGGACCCCATGCAGACTGAGACCACATAGGGAGTTTTCTTCATTCTCTACCCTTCCCTGTTTTTATTTTTGATTAGCAATGGGGACAATGCTTATTTTCATTAGGGGGGTGGTCTATTTTTATTGACATTGACAGTTGGCATGTAATAACTATTACACTACTTTTTTTCCATTATCTTTATTTTCCCTTTGGTATGTATATATTCTCCCCATTTGATGTATATAGTAATTTTTCTTATTTAAATATTCTCTTTACTTCGTTTTGTATATTCATTTTACTTTCTGTAGTTTACTTCATAACTTCTTTAGTTTGTTTTGACTTAGTAGTATAACTTCATATTTACTTTAGTAGCTTCTTTTTAATTTGTTAGCTTCTTTTTATGTTTTGTGTGAACAATAAGCCTTTGGTTTTCTTAATTTCACGGTTCTTTCCAGAGGTGGATGTTGTGTGAACTGGGTGGCTCTTCCCAACGATGGATGGCGTGACAACCTTTTTAGGGGATTGCGTCTGTTTTATTTTATGTTTTGGCAAATATAGTAATAATGAATAAAAGTGTCTCAAGCATGCTTCACTTGGTACTAACACATTTACCTCCGACCTTATGGTTAAAAACAAAGCAGTTGGCATAAAATAGCTCTAGTTGTGACCTTTAGATTCTTATGTTAACTTAAACAGCCATCGAGTGGTTCACTCGAGCAAGTTGTGATTCTCAGTCTTAGCTATGGTTGTTGTTGTCCCTCGACTATGTTCTCTTTAGCAATCCAGCAGCTTGAGAGGTGAGGTATTGAATTGCAAGTCCAAGTTCCCGTTCCAATAGTCTAGAACTTGCCCCGAACATTTCTCTAGGTGAAATCCTAAGTGTAGCTTAACTTGAGAAATGATTGTAGGCTTTCCTTGATCCAATTTGAAACTTGAAAACTTATATAGCCTACCAATGTGATATCCCTAGTCAACCCCTTTGAGTCGAAGCACTTTTTCTTTTCAATAACCACGTTACAAGCCTTTATCCGTTTTGTAATGACCCTCTCTTGGAACCCGATCTTTCCTTAGCATTTTTGAAAAACAATTGGCAAAAACATAAGTTTGGGGAAGAGACGAGGAGTTTGAAAGTGATAAAAGGTACAAAGAAGATAAAGAAATGAAGAAATGGGAAGGTAAAGAAAAGAAAGAAAGGCCAAAAAGAAAAATTCCAAAGAAAGTGAATAAGGTAGATAGTTGAAGGGATTCAAAGAAAACAATGATGAAAGGCATGGAATAAATAGAAAAGTATAAAAATGAATGTCATGATCAAGAAAGAGTGATGTTCCGTCTCTCTAGTTCCCCCAAGGAAGAAGAAAATTACTCAAAGAGTCGAGAAAGTATGAGCCGAAAAGGAAAAATGGAGTGCTTAAGGAAAGATGAAACCATTATATTCCAGCAAGTCCTACCTTGATCCAAAAGTCTTCATTACATCCGCAAAATCCCTACATGATTTCAAGTTGAGTGAGCTTACATTAGTGGTGATTTACATAAGGAGCAAGCTTATGGTACTCAGAGCCGGACTTGTGACATTCTTTTGAGAGAGATGAGAGATTTTTTCACAATCCTTGCTTCGAGTGTTACATTTTAAAGTGAGATTTGCTAATGGAAAGTAGAGGAGGAGGAGTTTGGGATCCACAATGACCTACTGAAAGAGAGAGCTTCCTTGATGAATAGAGTCAACTCTTGATGTTCTAGTGTCACATTAGAACTATGGTACTCAAAAAGTCAAAACATTGTGTTGTTGATAATTCATATGTGTTGAGGGTAATTGTTAGTCCCAATTGATGCGTGATTGATTCACCTTAGGCCAGCTGAAATATCCCTTTTTCTAGTGGAGGTGGGAATTGCCTTAATTGCTTGAGGACAAGCAAAATCTTAAGTTTGGGGGAGTTGATAAGTAGGGATTTTCACCGCTTATTTTCTCTCTTTTACGTGTGTTTTAGGTCAAAAATGCTTAAAGGCATCCCCGAAAACTAATGAAATGTGTTTGCTTACAGGAATGTTGCAATATGAGCAAAATGAATCAAAATCAACTAATAAAGGAGTCAAAAGTGAACAAGAACCAAAACAGGGCAAAAAGGCCAACTGTGCCGACTGCATAATTCTAGTGCGGCCGCAGAAGAGAGGTTTAGAGAATGAAGTTTGAGCAAGTTAAGATGTGTGGACCGCACAAATATTATGCGGCCGCAGAAGTCTACGTGCGGCCGCACTCACTATAATGTGAACCGTAGAAGAGATGATTCAGAGAGATGTTATTTGGGGAAGCTGATGGAGTGCGAACCACATCAAAATTGTGCGGCCGCAGGATGTCAAGTGCGATCGCAATCACAATTGTGCGGTCTGCAGAAGTGAAGAATCAGAGAGCTGGGTTCAGGTCCAAAGTCAAGGAGTGCGGACCACATCATTTTTATGCGGTCGCATAATCCAGAGCGCGGCCACACTCAGAATTGTGCAGTCTGTAGAAATCCAGCAAGAGCCAGAGCTCAAGTTCAAGTACTGCGGACCGCACTAGAATTGTGCGACCGCACAACCTCCGTTGGGGCATTTTTGTTAGATATTTTCAGCTTACTATGAATAAGACTTTTTGTCATTTTAAGGTTAAGTTACGTCAGAGAGGAGCACTAGTTTCGTTTTTCGTTACTGCTTTTTGCAATTTTGTACTAGATTTGTCTCTAAACACTAGATTATCATCACATAATCAAATATTATGCATTCAATCTTTATTTCTTCTTTAATTTTTGCAATTTTCATGATTAGCTAAATCTTTAGATAGGGTTGTGACTCAACCCTAGTGTGTGTATTTGATGAGTGTTTAATATAGAGCTTGTTTTGTCACGACCCAAATCTCGATTCAGGTCGCGATGGCGCCCAACGGCGAGGTTAGGCCAGCCAATATAGAAACACTAAGTGTTACCATTCCCCGTTACGCAAATTTCCTCTTTTAACCAATTTTTAAACAGATATAAACATGATAATGGCGGTGATGTGAAATAAAACTACAAGTGCGGAAAATCAACCAATAGGCATGTCGCATAACATATGTACAACCAACAACCCAAAAAATACACCACGTGTGTGCCAGGAACTAGTGTCACGAGTGCCACGGGCAACTACTGAATATAAAATGGCTACAATATATAAAGGGGTCTAAGTCTGAATGAAATGGACAGAGAATATAACAAAAGAACTCCAGGGTGCTGCTAGGAAGTCGCCGGGAAAGCAGCTCACCGTGAAGTATGACCACGCTATCAATCTAGCACCGGCCTGATAATCGGATGTACCAGCCTCCGGACCTGTACAGTCAAGTACAGAAAAGAAAAGAACGTACAGCATGAGTACATATTAAATAAATATGTACCCAGTGAGTATCCCGCCTAAACTCGAAGAAGTAGTGACGAGAGGTTGACTCGATACTCACTAAGGTCCAACAGTACTAACATATGATAGAATATAATGAAATACAGTAAGCATGTCAGGGAAAATAAGCAACAAGTATATATATCAAAAGCAGAAATCCACACAATTGCTGAACTAAACAATAAAGCACTTTCAAGGGTAAGACCACCGAACGATACAAAAATCACAAATTTTTAGATCCGCAGTGGCGTACGGCCCGCTCCCATAAGGTACCTTCTACACTCGTCGTGGCGTACGACCCGATCCCATATTAATTTAAATTTCTTTTCAACGCTGCCGTGGCGTACGGCCCGATCCCATATATTTCATAATTTCTCAACACTGACGTGGCGTACGGGCCGATCCCATATATTTCATAATTTCTCAACACTGTCGTGGCGTACGGCCCGATCCCGTATATATTCAATTACTTTCAACACTGTCGTGGCGTACGGCCCGCTACCATGTATTTCACAATTCCTTTTTAACTCCGTAGTGGCGTACGGCTCGATCCCATATATTTTCACAATTACTTTCAACACTGCCATGGCGTACGGCCTGCTCCCATGTATTTCACAATTCCTTTTCAACTCTTCCGTGGCGTACGGCCCGATCCCATATATTTTCACAATTTCTACTTACCATAAGGCCTCAGAAG
>ML265080.1:0-106292 GCA_005239495.1 Nicotiana undulata | reverse complement strand
GTCTAATTGACAGATAGAAGTAAACAAGGGAGGCATCTAATACAATAGCCCACGAAGTAAGTATAAATATCATAAAAGTAAACAATGGCACGGCATCACCCTTTGTGCTTTTACTCTCTTCCTCACAATGCAATGTAATCAAATGTCATGGCACGACATCACCCTTCGTGCTTTACACTCTTCCTCACCAAACAATAACAGATGCAATGGCAAAGTAATCAAATATCATGGAACGGCATCACCCTTCGTGCTTTTAATCAATAAAAGTCATGGCACGTCATTTACCTTCGTGCTTATAATCATTATGAATCATGGCACGGCATCACCCTTTGTGCTTTTACTCTCTTCCTCACAATGCAATGTAATCAAATGTCATGGCACGACATCACCCTTCGTGCTTTACACTCTTCCTCACTATGCAATGTAATCAAGTATCATGGAACGGCATCACCCTTCGTGCTTTTACTCTCTTTCTCACCAAACAATAACAGATAAAATGGCAAGGAGTACATCATAGTGAAAATAAGCAGTTCAAAAACACCCAGCAAGGGGAACACATCAATTAGTAGCTCAAGAAATGCCCGGCAAGGGTCTCAGCTATAACCAATCACCTCAATCACATACTCTACTCTTGTATTATCATTTGTATCAACACTNAAACATGGAAGAAGTACTGCAATTTCTATCAAATTAGACTCACGGGCATGCTTGACACACATTGCATAGGTATTCGTCACCTCACCTATGCAATGAACATGATAATCACTTAGCACATAGCAAATAATACCTATTCCCTCACCAAAGTTAGGCAAGACACTTACCTCGGTCCAAAGTATAACAATCAACCCTCTAAGACCGCCTTTCCTCTTGAATTCAACTCCGGAACAACAATATCTAAGCATAATTAACTTAACTGTATCAATAATAACTCAATAACACCATCCCATAGCCTAAATACACAATTCCTATCATTCTTTCAAAATTTTCAAAATTCGACCCCGGGCCCACGTGGTCTAAACTCGAGGTTCGGACCAAAACCCGTTCACCCATTACCCCATGAGTTAAAATATATGAGTTGTTTCAAGATTCGACCCCAAATTGAGGTTGAATCACCTAATTCTACCCAAAACCCCTAATTTCTACTTGATTTTATGATTTTTGGCCTAGGTTTCTAATGATTATGAAAGGAAAGTGGAAGAATTTCGTGTTAGGAACACTCACCTATGAAGCTATGGAGGAATGGTCTCTCAAGAATCGCCCAAGGAGAGTGGAGAAGAAGAAGTTGGAGAAAAAATGGGTTTAATCCCGTCTATTTTCTATTTTTGAACTTAGACAATCGCTGAACAAAACTGCTCTATGCGATCGCGAAGGGTGGGCTGCGATCGCATAGAGGCTACCCTTTAAAGAACTGCGATCGCGAACAAGAGACTGCGATCGCGTAGCTTGGGGACTCGACCCTATGCGATCGCGAACAAGAACCTGCGACCGCGATGAGTACCTAGCCAGCCCCTCACCCAGACCTCCTACACCTCTATGCGATCGCGAACACTGCTATGCGATCGTATAGAGGAACAACCTGATCCTCACCTATCTCTATGCGATCGCAGGGGAACCTTCGCGATCGCATAGAGTAAAACCTGGGACACCAGCAACAGCAACCTTACACCAGATTTTTGACTCTTTAACACCCAGTTAGCTACCCGAAACTCACCCGAGCCCTCGGGTCTCAAAACAAAAAATACTCACAACTCCCAAAACATCCTACGGACTTATTCAAGCTTTTAAATCACCAAAATATCATCAAAACCACGGAATTAAACCTCAAAACTCTTAGAAATTTCTTAAACTTCATAAAGCTTAACTTATCCGATTTCAATCCGAATCACTTCATTTCAAGTCCATTTTACACCAAATTTCACAGATAAGTCACTTAATATATAATAAACCTGTTCCGGGCTTCGAAACCATAATACGGGCCCGGTAACACGGTTTTCATATAATAATTCATTTTCAAAATCCTTTATTATTTTCAGAAAATAATTTTCTTTAAAAATTCATTTCTCGGGCTTGGGACCTCGAAATTCGCTTCCGGGCATACGCCCAAGTCCCATATTTTCCTACGGACCCTTCAGGACCGTCACATCACGGGTCCGGGTCTGTTTACCAAAAATGTTGACCAAAGTCAACTTTATTCGATTATTCAATTCAAAGTTCCATTTTTTTATCAAATTTTCACATGGAAGCTTCTCGGCTACATACCCGGGCTGTGCACGCATATCGAGGTGAGATTAACGGAGCTTCCAGGGCCTCGGAACACAGATTTAGCTAGAATTACTTAGGATGACCTTTTGGGTCATCACAATGAGTATGTATAGGATGTTCCGGAAAGGATTTAGACTTGAAAAGCCACAAGAAGAAGTTTTAGAACGAATTTTTTTTTTGGAGTATCCTCTATTCTGAGAAGGTGTCACCGTCCAAACCGAGGGTCCTGATCAAGGCGTTGGCTTCCTGAAACTACTTGTGCCAAAGTACGGAGCACACGAGCCGAGGGTCTCGTTGTTGAGAATTTACCTAGCCATCTAAGGTATGACACATGAGCGCTGATAACTATGAAGCGAATGGCACCTCGTGGATTGGGCCTATTCGATTAGGTTGGGATCGAATCCATGCAGATCACGCGGTGAATAAGAGAAAATTAAGTTAGTATAGTTGTAACTCCCGAAGTATAATGTGAAGTAATTTTTTATAAGAAAAAAAAAGAATTTCTTTTAGAATATTCATAAATTGCTATTATGCAATTATTTTAGAATTGTTCTTAGAAGCTTTATGTTTTCCATGCATCTAGAATTTTATTAGTAATGTATATTTTATTAGAGTTTCGTTCCCTGTCATTGAGACTCACTGAGTACAATGGATGGTACTGACATTCGCTTTTATGAACCTACGTTGGTCTGCGGTACAATGTAGGAACCGGTGTTGCAGGCGAGCAGGCTACATGTTAGGACTTCCCTCACTTCCCGTGCTATTGGTGAGCTCCGCTTTTGTTCATGGATTATTCCTAGGAGACATCATAGTTTATTTATTTCTTTGTTTACTTGGAGAACTAGCCAGGAAATCTCATGTCATGAGCAGTGCGTCAGTTTGTCGGTAGAGGCTTCATAGACATAGTCAATGGGGTAAGATTCAGATGTTTTTCATAATAACTTAGCAGTATTTCATTGGTTACTATGATTAAAGTATTGGAGTTGGTCTGTTTTAGATATTTAAATTAATTAGAAGTGTTTGGTTATAGTAGTGCCTTGTGGCATATAAAGTTTTAAGTTATAATAGATTTGATAAGCGCATATGGTTTGCTCGGTCATGTTTATTGATCGGGTGCCAGTCCCGTCTTGTTCAGAAAATGGGTCGTGACAAACTTGGTATCAGAGCCTCAGGTTTATAAAGTCCTAGGGGTCTATGAAGCCGTGTTAGTAGAGCCTTGTTTATGGGTATGAACCGCGCCATACTTATAAACAGGAGGCTACAAGCATTTAGGAAAAGTCTCATTTTTTCATACTTTAGATCATGCAGCAGAGCCTACCTCAAAGAAATTATCTAATGTATTCGTTTCTCCAAAGCTCACAACAATGGCTCGTACTCGCATCTCTAACACCAACACTCAGGATGCTACTCAAGAAACTATTGCTACTATTGTTGCTCAAGGCAGAACTACGAAGGCTTTAACTCAGATAATGAAGGGTAAATCCACAAAAGGGGTTCAGGTACCCCGGGTTGAACATAAAGAAGGGATGTATAATGACGAGCAAGTACCTCAGGATCTAGTGACCGCCCCCAATAGCAGCTCTGGCTCGGACAACTATATCTCCAGATGGAGTAAGATGTTTAATGTTGTCAACAGTGCTATGGAGATGTTTAAAGACTTCATGGTCAACCAAAATGAGAGAATATATGAGATTCTGCCTTAATCAAATAGACAGAACAATTTTGAGTCCTCAAGAGTTAATGAATTTTTAAAGTTGAGTCCTCCATTGTTCCATGGTGCTATAGTTGATGAAGATCCAATGTTATGGATGTAGGGTGTCAAGAAAGCCCTCCGAGCGATGAAGGCATTTGATGATAAAGCTGTGGAGATGGATGCTTACCAACTTAGAGATGTGGCTGGCTCATGGTCTGAGGTGTGGGAAAAGGAAAGAGATGAAGATGATGGTCCGCCTACTTGGGAAGAATTTGAAGAGGCTTTCATGGCTAATTTTATACCAGAAGAGGATAGGGAAGCTAAGGCTACAGAGTTCGAGTAGCTCAAGCAAGGGAATAAAAGTGTGCAAGAGTACTATATGGAATTCATAAGTTTGGCTAAACATGCTCTTCACATGGTTAAGACAACAAAAACAAAGTTTTGCAGGTTTGTTGGTGGTTTGTCTTACCACATTAAGGATACGACATCAGCTACAACGGTAGAAATGACATCTTTATCCTCTATTTTGGGATTCACCAAGCACTTAGAAAAAGACAAACAACAAAGGAGAGAAGAAAAAGAGCATAACAAGAAAGCCCAGACAGCGATCAGGTCTAATGGTACATCCAGCGAAGGTGGAAGGGGTTCCTCCAATAAGGAGTCATTAGCACTAGCCCAATCCAGTCATCAATCAGGTGGTGGGTCTTCCTTAAGACGTACTTAGAGTTATGAAAACCAGTCTCACCAGAATCAGAATTTTAGGACATCATCCTCACATAGCCAGAGTTATGCTGAGCAACATTCACGATAACAAGGTCTATTGGAACATGTAAGCAGCAACATTCATGTCATTGCAAGCTTGGATTTCATGGTTTATCATTGCAGAGACATTGTCCATATAAAGGCCAACTGCCCAAAGTTGCGACGTAATTTCAGTGGGGGATCAACTCGTCCTTCTTGTTCCCTCGCTACTATAGTTGCACCACCATAGGCTCGTGGTTCTCATAACCAGGTCGGACATGGAGCAGGTAGAGGTGCAGATTGAGTTACTCAAGGAGGGGGACAACCCTCTTTGTTTTCTACACTTGATCGTCAGAGTGCAGAGGCATCTGTAGAAGTTATTACATGTATACTTCTAGTCTGCTCACATAATGCTTATGCCATTATTTTTCCAGGTTCAACGTTTTCATATGTGACTCCATACTTTGTAATTAACCTCATGGTAGAACCTGAAAAACTTAGTGAGCCATTCCTAGTATCTACTCCAGTTGGCGAGTCAGTGGAAGCCACAAGAGTCTATAGAGGTTGTATATTTTTTGTCCAAGGTCGCAACACCGAGGCCGATCTCATAGAGTTAGAAATGGTAGATTTCGATGTGATCATGGGTATGGATTAGTTATCTTCCTGCTATGCCATATAAGATTGTCGTGCCAAGATAGTCAGGTTCCAGTTTCCAAATTAAGAAGTTTTAGAGTGGAAGGGTAGTTCAACATCGCTTGTAGGCAAGTTTATTTCTTACCTTAAGGCACAACAAATGATCGGTAAAGGGTGTATCGCCTATTTGGCTCACATCATTAATCTAGAACTAGATCACCAGCTCTTGAGCCTGTACCAGTTGTTATAGATCCAAAAGTTTTCCCTGATGACCTTCCCGGACTTCCTCATGAAAGAATCATATACCTTGACATCGATCTCATGCCAGGAACTCATCCCACATCAATGTCTCCTTATAGGATGGCCACGGCAGAACTTAATGAGTTGAGAGAACAGTTAAAACACCTTCTTCACAAGGGCTTGATCAGGACGAGTGTTTCACTGTGGGGTGCCATGGTCCTGTTTGTCAAGAAGAAGGATGGGTCTCTCAGAATGAGCGTCAACTATCGATAGTTGAATTAAAGTTAACATTAAGAACAAGTACCCACTACCAAGAATTGATGATTTATTTGATCAACTTCAGGGTGCAAAGTACTTTTCAAAGATAGACTTGAGGTCAGAGTACCACCAGTTGAGAATCATAGAAGATGATATATCTAAAACATCCTTTAGAACTCGCTAAGGACACTATGAATTTCTAGTGATGTCCTTCGGGTTGACAAATGCTCGAGCTGCATTCACGGACCTCATGAACAGTGTTTTCAAGCCATTCCTTGTTACCTTTATTATTGTGTTTATAGAAGATACTCTAAGAGAAAGGAAGATCATGCAGAACACCTCAGGATAGCCATGCAGACCTTGAAGGAGAATGAGCTTTATGCGATGTTTTCAATATGTGAGTTCTGGTTACAGCCAGTGGCATTCTTAGGCCATGTGGTATCTATTGAAGGCATAAAAGTAGACCCTCAGAAGACAGAAGCAATCAAGAACTGGCAAAGGCCAACAACGCCAACCTAAATCAGGAGTTTCTTAGGATTAACATGCTACTATAGAAGGTTTATGGAGGGATTTTTCTCACTTGCAGTTCCATTAACGAAGTTGACTTAGAAAGCAATTACGTTCCAGTGGTCACACGCTTGTGAGCGGAGTTTTCAGGAGTTAAAGAAGAGGTTGACCACTACATATGTGTTAAACTTGCCGACAGATTCGAGTGGATTCACAGTGTATTGTGATGCCTCTAAAGTGGGTCATGGTTGTGCTCTGATGCGAAATGGAAAAGTTATAGCTGATGCTTGCAGGCAGTTAAAGAATTATGAAAAAACTACCCCACACACAAATTGGAGCTTGCAGCAATGGTGTTTGCATTAAAAATATGACGACACTACCTTTATGGAGAGCATTCTGAAGTGTTAACAGATCACAAAATCCTCCAGTACATTTTCAAGCAAAAAGAATACAATTTGAGGCAAAGAAGGTGGCTTGAGCTATTGAAAGATTATGACGTCAATATCCTTTATCACTCGAGCAAAGCTAATGGTGTTGCAGATGCACTTAGTAGGAAGTCAATGGGTGTCTTGGCCCATCTTGCAGTACAAAGGCGAACTTTAGGTTGAGAAATTCAAAAACTGGCAAATGATAGGATTACATTGGATGAGACCAAAGAAGGAGGTACAACTGCTTATGCCTTAGTGCAATCCTCCCTTATTGAGCATGTTAAGGCTAAGAAAGACGAAGAGCGTACTTAGTGAAGTTAAAAGAAGGATTCATAAACAAATAAATCACTACTTTCACTCTAGGAAGTGATGGAGTTTTGAAGTTGAATGATCGATTATGCGTGCCTGATGTCGATGGTCTGAGAAACGCCATAATGGAAGAAGCTCACAGCTCGAGGTACTCTATCCACCCAGGTGCTACCAAAATGTATCAGGACTTGAAAGTGGTGTATTGGTGTAAAGGGATAAAGAAGCAAATAGCAGATCATGTGGCTAAATGTTTGAATTTCCAGCTAGTCAAAGCCAAGCATCAGAGGCCTAGTGGCCTAGCTCAAGTTATAGAGATACCACAGTGGAAATGGGATATGATTAATATGGATTTCATAGTAGACATACCGTAAGCATGATTCTATTTGGGTTATTGTAGATCGACTGACAAAGTCCACGCATTTCCTACCAGTTAAGATGTAGATTCCGTTGAGCAGTATGCTCAATTGTACACCAAAGAAATAGTCCAGTTTCATGGTACTCCAGTTTCAATCATATCGGCAGAGGCCCTTAGTTCACGATGCATTTTTTGCAAGCGTTTCAGAAAGATTAGGTACCAAGGTCAATTTGAGCACCTGCTTTCCATCCACAGACCGATGACCATGCATAAAGTACCATTCAGACTCTCGAAGATATGATGCGAGCATGTGTTATAGATTTTGGAGGTAATTGGGATGATCACTTGCCACTTATAGAATTTGCTTACAATAACAACTATCAGGCCAACATTGGTATGTCTCTTTATGAAGCGTTGTATGGGCGATGATGTAGGTATCCAGTGGGTTGGTTTAAACCAGAAGAGGTGTCACAACCCAAAATTCATTAAGGTCGTGATGGCGCCGGACACCACAGTCGGGCAAGCCAACACTCAATAGTTAATAAACTCTTTATTTTAGTATTTTCAATTCATTACCTTTCGTTCATTATATAACAATCAATAAAAAATTTATTGAATAAACAACGACGCTTTAATAATTCAATTAACAAATACATCCCAAAGTCATCCCAGAACCCGGTGTCACAAGTGCATGATCAATTTCTAGGAAATAATGTAATACTATAACTGTCCGGAATACAAATTAGACAGAAAAAAAAGTACAATACTTTGAAGGAGACTCTGTTGGCTGCGGATCATCTCCAGAGGTGCAACTCACCTAAGTCCCCATATCATCCATGCCACGGCGCCAAGCGGGACCACTAGATATACATGTACTTGTGCAACAAAATGCACAGAAAGTGTAGTATGAGTACGAAAACAACGTGTACCCAGTAAGTATCCCGCCTAACCTCGAAGAGGTAGTGACGAGAGGTCGACTTTGTCACTTACTAGAGGTCAAATTAATATAATCAAGTGTGATTTCAAACATGGTTATTAAAATCAAATAACAGATAACAACAGGAAAGGACAACTTCTTCCATAAATTTATAAATCCCAGCTTCCGTCATTTCAATTAGCAATTTACATATTAAGGAAATGTAACAACTCAAATCACAGATGGTATTTAGCAAATATCATGCGCAGGGAATGCCGAGGTTCGAACGGCCCCAACTAACAATAATAAGATGTGCACTGCCGAAGGGCCGAACGACTCGAACCATAGATGAGATATTAACCTGTCGTGGCGTATAGCCCGCTCCCATGAGAATAGTGGAAGAAATCACCTCACTTGCGGAATATAAATTGCGAAGCGGTCACATAAGCATACACATTCAAACAGTCCACCCCGTCTATATCGGGAAAACAATTACCCAAGAAAAGACAATTTCGCTTTTAATGGTCACAAAGATAGTATTTAAATATTTTCTAGAAATTCATTTCTCAAGTTCGATAGAGTTTAAACATTTTTAAATTCGTCAGTAAAGATACAAGTACGGCAAACAAAACATGCTTTTGGGTTCTAGACTACCTGGACATAAGCATAATAGTAGCTATGCATGGACTCCCGTCACTGCGTGCGTACGTAGCCCCCACAAATAGTAGCACATGATTGATTATTTCACCTATGGGGACAATTCCCTCTTACAAGGTTAGAAAGGAGACTTACCTCTCTCCGAAGTTCCATAACTGGCTTCCAAGCCCTTCCGACGACTCAAATTGATGCACAACGCCCCAAAACTTTCCAAATAACGGGCAAACCAATGAAAATATACTCTAATACTTATAACAATTCAATTTATATAAATTTCCAACTCTGCTCGGAAAGTTGACAAAATTTCCCTCGGGCCCACGTGCCCGCATTTCAAAATTTTTCGAAGATAAAGATTACCCATAACCTCCTCTCCATATCATGCCCAAATTCGTGGTCAAAATCCATAAATACAAATTTTAGGTCTTTCTTCAAAAATCCCAAATTTCCACTAATTTTCATGTCTAATCCATGTATAACCCAAGTATTTAACCCAAAACGGGAAGATATCCCTTACCTTATGGAAGATGCCGAAAATGCCACTCCAAATTTGCTCAAAAATCGCCTTCTACGGAAGAAATGAAGTGCAAATGAGGAAAGACCTCGGTTTAAAATTACACACTGCCCAACCCCAACCTTCGTACTTGCGCGTTCGCAGGTGTGCCCAAGCACCCACACCTGCGGCTTCCCCAGCTCCATCCAAATCTCGCATGTGCGAGCCATATGCTGCACCCACGACTCTCGCACCTGCGACCCTTATTGCGTAGGTGCGATCGCACCAGACACCAGATGCTTCAGCCCTTCCTCAAACTCCAAATTCGATCCGTTAACCACCCGGAATCCACCCGAGGCCCCCGGACCCGTCAAATCACACCTACCTGTTCCAAAACATAATTCGGACCTGCTTGAGGCCTCAAATCACATCAAACAACGTCAAAACCATGAATCGCATTCAAATTCAAGATTAATGAACTCTAAAATTTCCAACTTCTATGTTCGATGCCGAAACCTATCAAATCACGTCCGATTGACCCCAAATTTTGCACACAAGTCAAATTCAACATTACAAGCCTGCTCTAACTTTCGAAATCAAAATCCGACCCCAATATCAAAATTTCCACTTCCGGTGGGACTTCTTAAAAACCTTCAATTTCTAACTTTAGCCAAATGACTCTAAAATGACCTATGGACCTATGAATTTACTTCCGATCGCGCTCCCAACACCAGATTCACCATACGGAGCTATTCCCAAACTCGAAATCCCAAACAAACATCAATAACACTGGAATGCCCTTCAACCCAGACTTAGGAAATTCTTCCAAAATGCTAACTTCCACAATATGCGCTGAAACGCTCCCGGGTCATCCAAAACCCGATCCAAACATACGCCTAAATCCGAAATCATCATACAAACATGCTAGAAAATTCAAATCCTGATTCTGAGGTCGTTTACTCAAAAATCCAATCTTAGTCAATTCTTCCAACTTAAGGCTTCCGAAATGAGAATTGTTTTTCCAAATTGACTCAGAATTTCCCGAAATTCAATTCCGACCAGGCCTACGAGTCATAATACCTGAAATGAAGCTGTTCACGGTCTCAAGTTGTCGAACGACGAGCTAGAGCTCAAAACGACTGGTCGGGTCGTTACATTCTCTACCACTTAAACATACGTTCGTCCTCGAACGTGCTAATAAATGCTCTGGAGTTGCCTGAAATCACTACTTAACACTTCGTGCACCTACCTGTGCTACCACCACTCAGTTGAGCACCTTAGCTCGACCAAATCTAAAGATATCCTTTTTATCCATATAATAAGCTCGGAACCCAATTCCAACACCCGAAATTCTCTATCAGGCCTGTTTCCAATATAGGAACATTGTATCAACCACCACACGACTGCATACCTTTGCTGAATTAGCACCATGCACCGCATAATTCTTCATTCAACCATAATGACATTCCTTGACCTTAATAGCCAAAATTCTAGGAATCTGATGCTCCCAATGCACCTCATGACTTATATATAGGTCCTGCTATAATGCTTACGATACCACTGCAACGGAGGAGATGTGTAGAAATTCATAACCAACTGCAGAGTCAACAAATCATTGAATCTTTCCTCTTGACTAGAATTATCGCCTCATTATGAACCAAACAATGGTATTTGCCCTTTAATATACTTTACACAATCTTATGGCACTGATCCCTGATCCAATAATCTCGTCTTACCCAGTATGAACTGCTCAGGCAACAAATCACCCCAGACATGACCAACAGTCTCACATGATGCCACAATGCGCCAAAAGGCCACAACTCAAACATCATACATAAGGGAATGACTCAGGAAGGGACTATTCGACTCACGCAACTAATATGAACTTTCCTTAGAATAAAACACAAGAAAAATAAATATAGGGAACCGTACTCAATATCACGCTTTTGCGGCGTGCAACCCAATCCAAATAACATACCCGTGGCGGCGTGCCACCCGATCCGAATATAAAATTTACATAAGGAGATACACACCGAACTAAATTGCTCGTTACCATAAAATATCGAATATCGGTCACTGGCACGCTAAGTGCATAATACCATCCTGGGGAGACTGATAGAGCCATACACTACAAAACTCAAACACAACTGAGGTGCGATATATATACTCTGTATCTCAAGAGCTATCCAGATCACATAACATCATCACTACGCAGAAATCTCAACACACGAGAAATTATTAAGTCTATTACAGTTCACACGGCACAATCATAACATTACATGAAATGGACAAAGATGAAACAACATCTAATGTTCGAATACCCCTCCATGAGAAGCGCTATACTGAAATGAGCACATCTGAATCGAATGGAGCCCATAATCATATTTAAACCCATCCACAACCTCGAGTCGATTCTGCTCGCACCGAACTAGGCTAATAGCCTTACCTGGGTCCATAATAACCCATTTTTTCTCATAAAATGCAAGAACAACCATCATAGCCGGAGCAAACCCCCTACATCCGCAACTAAATGATCAGAGCGCCCTCCTAGCATAAACTCTCAAATAAACAATATTATACTTGGTCTGAGTCTTCAATCAATTAAGTGACTACATGTCACACTCATACGATCTCCCCGTGGAATACACTTCCACGACCTTCCACACAAGGTAACAAGTATGCACATCCATACCACCGGCCACACAAGTGCTGTAAAACCAACCAAGAGATCTGCTACCAGAATGCAAAGCCTCTTACACAACCACCGATCTCAGGTGATACTGAAGACAATACCCGCTTACTCTGAACATCCAAATCCCTTTGCTGCTCGCCCAAGCTCGTGACATTTTTGTCAACACCAAACCACAACCTTGATCCTCACTTTCAAATTTCGTATCGCTCACTGCACCAAACTTGCCAATATGCGATAGCACAATAATTTCCTCATACATCCTGAACCACTATTAGGGTGATCATTTAATCATATAGAAACTTTTTACTTATCTCACTTCACGAGAACCATAACCGCACACGAGTGAATTCTCATAATTACCAAACATGCAAATCCTCAAGTAATAGTCTATACCACCATAACCTTCCGGGATCCGCTTATACATGGCATGCCATAGTACTTGAATGCTTCTAAATAAAATCAATTACGGCAGCCATCAAGCACTCGCACACACCGTCACAACTCACATGCCTAACTAATCATGCTGAAAGGACTGATTATTGCCTCCACTGCGCCAATTCCCCCACGGCTGACCATCTAACTTTTCCAAATTTCCATTACTCGCGTCATCCTCAAACTCCACCTCTGCATGACATAACCGATTCACCCGTATACCTCAAACTGAAACTGATACTACACTTAGCCGCGCAATCAACTTATCAATACCAGACTCCCCCACTTGGCTCAAGCCATAGGTCAAGATGAACAATAACTCACAATGCCCATACGCTAACACCGCCACAATACCGTAGTGAGATTCAATTAAACCTTTCATAAGCTCATATAACACGACCCATTTTATACCTTAATCCAATTCGCAATCACTTTAGGGATGATGATAACTCCAAATCAACGCATAGCAACTCAATTCGCACTCACTTCAAGTGATTCCATTCCACGAGACTACTTTGTCTCCAAGCCCATGAACCGTTTCATGCTCTCCTTGCACGCACATTCACATCTTCGACTGGCATACCCATTCCAATAACCCTTCTACGAGCCCGAAGTCATTCTCTCCCTTCTATGAACCCAAATGATACTCTACCCACCGAAGATAACGTAGAGCACTCCAACCGTTTTTCTATTTCTCATAATTCCGCTGCAAAAGCTCGATTCTTAGCCGTACCGCGGGCTTGAAATCCCTGGACACCACATTCTAACCTTTGAATCTACTAGGACCGTTGTTGAGAGTCACCCACTCTGTCTTGGTCCCGAATATAATCAATCCCAAGGCTTCGCTGACACCGGAACTCCCATCTTGAGAAAGCACCTGACTGAATCATTTCCCTTGTAAATTACCTCTGTACTAAGCATAATTCCTCAATCTTTCCAAAGCCTAAACCTGCTTCAATAAGGCCAACCTTTGCACACATTTATCAAATCCCATGCTCAATTACCACTCGTGTCTTCTTTCCCTAGCTGTAATAACCCACTAATATCCTGATAACCAGAATTTTCACCAGTAGATAACCCAGCAACCCAATTGTAGGCGGTGGGACTCTCTCCCACTTAGCTCGAAGCCACTATTACACAACTCTTGAGCCCACCAAGATTTTTTCTTCATTGTTAACATGATCTTGCACCACCAACTCGTCAAACTCCTCGAAATCCTTTTGTTAGCATTTCATGAACACTCCGAATCTCTAGCATCATTCACATATCCAGTCTCTTACCGAATAGTTAATAAAATTCCTCGCAGAGAGTTTTACAACTACACGATCGCTGCGCTGCACACTCTCTACGATCACAATAACCCATCCTGAGCCCGTGCTCATTCACCAATTGTACCAGTCTGTTCACTCCTTATGGACATCGGCTAAATATGCGACAATATCTTCAAATTCCAAGTTATATTGCATCCTTCTTCATACCAAGAAACTCCTTCCTGTTGCATCCCATCTTCCATCACAATAGCCAATATTCTGATTTAATCCCGTGGACCCAATCACCATCCACTAAAATTCTCAAATCACTCCAAACTTCTCCTTAAGATGTGCATCTATCTTACCACAGAACTAATATGCTACGCTGCTGCTCTCCCACTTTGGTCAAATCACTCCCTTCATGCAACTACTCGACTTCCTCTTCTTACACCTGGCCTTCTAGAAATGGAACCACTGCCTAACACTTCTCACATATCTTTCTTCATCGTATGTTGCACAATTATTGCCTCAATTCAATATCATTCTCTGTAGCACTTAAACCAGAAGATCGCGAAAACTTTAAACCTTTTCGAAGATTATCTTTCTCGAGCCACCTACATTAGAAATACCTATTCAATCCTGAACCACCGCATACCACGATCTCTGACAGCCGCTTCTTCAATACTACTTCACAATACTCTGACCCCATGCAACCGAATAAACTATAGCACCGGTGAACTTAATACAATCTATTAGATCAAAGACGACGATATCACATCATTGATGAAGATTCCACCTCACTTGAAAACACCCAGTCTCATTGCTCTATCAACCCGAACCTGATCACTTATAGTCCAATTGTCTTTCCTCCGCCGGAAATGAAATACTGAAATCTCGGAATCACGCTCTGAGAAGACCTCATTTTCAAGTCATTCATTGCCCGGACATATGGACAAGCATCCTACCATCATATCAATACCGGGCGATAACCAATCATAAGCATCGTAACAACCTGAGCGTAGCCTCAAAGCTCTCAGAAATACAATTACTGAGCTGAAATAACATAATATCCTTTCGCAGAGCAACGACAATAGCCCCAACCAACTACGCATGGAAAACATCACGTACTGTATCGGTAGTACCATTACAATTCCTCAAATCCCCGGTTTATAGCAAGCGCTACGCGATGCGTAAGATTAAGTAGGAAGAAACATAGGCATAAGCCTCCAAGGAATCAAATCGCACGATGGGGAATCAAGAAGGGAAGTGCTCCTAACAGCCCTATAGCCTCTCGAAGATAAGTACAGATGTCTCCGTACCGATCCGCAAGACTGTACTAGACTTGCTCATGACTCGTGAGACCTAAGGAAACCTAGTGCTCTGATACCACGTTGTCACGACCCAAAATCAATTAAGGTTGTGATGGCATCGGACACCATAGTCGGACAAGCCAACACTCAATAGTTAATAAAATCTTTATTTTAGTATTTTCAATTCATTACCTTTCGTTCATTATATAACAATAAATAAAACATTTATTGAATAAACAACGATGCTTTAATAATTAATTTAACAAATACATCCCAAAGTCATCCCAGACCCCGGTGTCACAAGTGCATGAGCAATTTCTAGGAAATAATGTATTACTATAACTGTCCGGAATACAAATTGGACAGAAAAGAAAGCACAATACTCTGACGGAGACTCTGCTGGCTGCGGATCGTCTCAAGAGGTGCAACTCACCTAAGTCCCCATATCATCCATGCCACGACGCCAAGCGGGGACGCTAGATATACATGTACCTGTGCAACAAAATGCACACCAAGTGTAGTATGAGTACAAAAATAACGTGTACCCAGTAAGTATCCCGCCTAACCTCGAAGAGGTAGTGACAAGAGGTTTACTTTGATACTTACTAGAGGTCAAATTAATATAATCAAGTGCGATGTCAAACATGATTATTAAAATCAAATAACAGATAACAACAGGAAATGACAACTTCTTCCATAAATTTATAAATCCCAGTTTCCGTCATTTCAATTAGCAGTTTACATATTAAGGCAATTTAACATCTCAAATCACAAATGGTATTCAACAAATATCACGCGCAGGGAATTTCGAGGGTCGAACGGGCTGAACAAAAAATAAGAAGACGTGAACTGCCGCAGGGTCGAACGCCTCGAACCATAGATGCATTTATTAACCTGTCGTGGCGTACGACCCGCTCCCATGAGAGTAGTGGAAGAAATCACCCCGCTCGCAGAATATAAATTGCGAAGCGGTCACATATAAGCATACATATTCAAACAATCCACCCTGTCTATATCGGGAAAACAATTACCCAAGAAATGACAATTTCGCTTTTAATGGTCACAAAGATAGTATTTAAATATTTTCTGGAAATTCATTTGTCAAGTTCGATAGAGTTTAAACATTTTTAAATTCGTCAGTAAAGATACAAGTACGACAAATAAAACATGCTTTTGGGTCCTAGACTACCCGGACATAAGCATAATAGTAGTTACGCACGGACTCTCGTCACTTCGTGCGTATGAAGCCCCCAAAAATAGTAGCACATGATTTATTATTTCACCTATGGGGACAATTCCCTCTTACAAGGTTAGAGAGGAGACTTACCTCACTCCAAAGATCCATAACCGACTTCCAAGCCCTTCCGACAACTAAAATTGATGCACAACGCCCCAAAACTATCCAAATAACAGACAAACCAATGAAAATATACTCTAATACTTATAATAATTCAATTTATATAAATTTCCAACTCCGCTCGAAAAGTTGACAAAATTGCCCTCGGGCCCACGTGCCTGGATTCCGAATTTTTTTGAAGATAAAGATTACCCATAACCTCCCAAACCCAAATATATAATTTTCTCTGAATTTCATGCTTAAATTCGTGGTCAAAATCCAAAAATACAAATTCTAGGTCTTTCTTCAAAAATCCCAAATTTACACAAATTTTCATGTCTAATCCATGTATAACCCAAGTATTTAACCCAAAATGGGAAGGAATCACTTGCCTTATGGAAGATGCCAAAAATTCCACTCCAAATTTGCTCCAAATTCGCCTTCCACGAAAGAAATAAAGTGCAAATGAGCCAAGAACTCGGTTTAAAATAACACACTGCCCAACCCCGATCTTCGCACTTGCGGCCTCCAGCCTCGCACCTGCGCGCCCGCAGGTGCGCCCAAGCACCCGCACCTGCGGATTCCCCAACTTCAGCCAAATCTCGCATCTGCGAGCCATACGCCGCACCCACGACTCTCACACCTGTGACCCTTATTGCGCAGGTGCGATCGCACCAGATGCTTCAGCCCTTCCTCAAACTCCAAATTCCATCCGTTAACCACTCGGAATCCACCCGAGGCCCTCAGACCTCGTCCAATCACACTAACCTATTCCAAAAAATAATGCGGACTGCTCGAGGCCTCAAATCACATTAAACAACGTCAAAACCATGAATCGCATTCAAATTCAAGCTTAATGAACTCTAAAACTTCCAACTTCTACATTCGATGCCGAAACCTATCAAATCACGCCCGATTGACCCCAAATTTTGCACACAAGTCACATTCAACATTACGGACCTGCTCCAACTTTAAGAATCGGAATCCGACCTCGATATCCAAATTTCCATTTTCGCTCGGACCTCTTAAAAACCTTCAATTTCTAACTTTAGTCAAATGACTCCAAAATGACGTACGGACATCCAAATTTACTTTCGATCGCGCTCCCAACACTAGATTCACCATATGGAGCTATTCCCAGTCTCGGAATCCCAAACGGACATCAATAAAACTTGAATTCCCTTCAACCCAGACTTATGAAATTCTTCCAAAATGCTAACTTCCACAATATGCGCCAAAACGCTCCTGGGTCATCTAACCTGATCCGAACATACGGCCAAATCCAAAATCATCATACAAACCTGTCGGAACCTTGAAATCCTAACTCTGAGGTTGTTTAATCAAAAATCCAATCTTAGTTAATTCTTCCAACTTAAGGCTTCCGAAATGAGAATTTTCTTTCCAAATTGACTCTGAATTTCCCGAAATTCAATTTCTACCATGCCTACGAGTCATAATACCTGAAATGAAGCTGCTCACGGTCTCAAACTGACGAACGACGATCTAGAGCTCAATACGACCGGTCGGGTTGTTACAATAGGTGTCGTTGATTGGTCCAGAGTTTGTTTGTGAGGCCTTAGAGAAAGTCCATCTAATCAGAGAAACACTAAAAGTGGCTCAGAGTCGTCAAATGTCCTATTCTGACAAAAGGCATCGTGATTTAGAGTTCATAGTTGGTGACAAGGTATTTTTGAAAGTTTCACAAATGAACGGAGTTATGAGGTTTGGTAAGAAAGGTAAACATAGTCCTAGATTTATCGGACCTTACAAAAGAAGGGAAACATGGCTTATGAGCTAGTGTTGCCCGTTGAGTTGTCATCTGTTCATCCTTTCTTTCATGTGTGTATGCTTAGAAAATATATTTATGATGAGTGCGTATAATACTTGTCGGTACCATGGAAATTAGAGAAGGCTTGACTTATGAAGAGGTACCTATAGAAATTCTAGATAGGCAAGTAAGAAAGTTGAGAAAAAAACATATAGTATCGGTAAAAATTTTGTGGAGTAATCATGATTCAAAAGAGGCTACGTGGGAGGTCGAGGAAGATATGAAGAAGAGGTATCCTTATTTATATGAAGAACAAGGTGTGTGAATCTATGTTTGGCTTGACATTTATATTTCATTTATTAAATATAAGTTAACATGTATTTAAATCCTTTCTAGATTACACTTTGTTGTTGTAGTAATTTATTTTCCGTCAGAGTATATTTAGTTATTAAATAATTTAGTACAATTCAAGAGTACATTGAATGCATTAAAGTTATTTACTTGTTGCTGAAGTGTTGTGCTTTAGATTTTGGTTGGTTATTGTGGTACCTCCTCGCCAGAGTTTCAAGAATTAGTCTATGAGTTGTGTATGATGCCTATGAATAGCATGTTATGGTATATTTTGTTGTTGGTAGTGTAGTTGTGGTGTTGGTGACATGGATATATTTTTTGGATAGTCCAATTTACAGGGGAGACTCTGCCGAAATATTTGAAAATTTAGGGAGTTATTTTAAGTCCCTTGGGAAAGTGAGTAGTGCTAAGAAAACTTAAGAAGTTCAAGCAACATTCGAGGACGAATGTTTTTTAAGGAGGAATATTGTAACACTCCCCAAATCTATAAAAGTTCCAACACATGCTAAACAACGAATTTAATTTTTTTCTTTTAACCTTAAGTTATACCTTTATTACGTATTTAAACCCTTGTGATTGACTTTTGAGTTACTTCTCTATTTATAAATAATTGGATATACAATTAAGGGATTTTTAATAATTTTAATATTATTAATTAATAAAAGTAGGTATAATTAAATACTAGTTAAGTCAAATCCAAAAACCAAAAAAAAGGAAAACAAAAAATAAATAAAGAAGCACGTGCCTTAGCCCATAAAGGGATGCGGAATGCAAAGGATTAAGAAAAGGCTTATACAAGAAACATAACGTCGTTCTGTTTACGCCGCAAACACAAGGCACGCAGGCAACAAAATAAAACCCTAGGGTTCTTTACAAATCACTAATTCTTGAACTCAGGTAAAATTCTCTATTGTCAATTATCCTACAATGGTAATAAGTAAGAATTGAATATTTAATTCCCATCTTTCTCTGTATCAACGCTAAAATTTGTGTTTAGGTGAGAAATATTAAAATTGATTAAAATGCACTGGTTGGTGTAGAATCCATTGTTTAAGTGGTGTCAATTGAACTGGGGCCTACGTATTGGCTTGAGGGGTTTTGAGGTGAGTTGATATGACCCTCTAGTAAAGTGGTTTTACTCACAAAAGCACGCATACAAGGTGTTTGATGAATTGCTTAAAAGAGTTTATATGAACTTTATTGGAGCGAGTGAGTACCTATTAACTTAGAATTGTTCTAGCAAAAGTTTAGATAATTTATTATGATATATGTGCATATCATAACAAAAGTATGATAAGAAGCAAGAGTCTTGCACCTGCAATATATTCGGTCGATCAATCAAGGATACCTGTGTCATGACCCAAAATCTTATCTTAAGTCGTTATGGCGCCCAACACCGTGGTCAGGCAAGCCAACAATGAATTTACTAGTGAAAATTCCCTTATTTAATAAAACATTCCCACACTTGCCAAATTTTAAGTTTAAAACATTAAGTGAAAACCGATAATTTAACCAACTTAAGCAAATATGGCCATAAAGGATCATGAACTAATATACAATAAATACAGGCTGAACAGTAATAGCAGAAATGAACAGTAATAAGGAAAAAGAGCATCAGATAACGTTCTCTAGTTCGTTTACATATCAACTTCCATGGCATACAAGCTACTTAACCTTACATTTTTCTTGAAATCAGCAGTTACAATTACAGGGCTTCACATCAACATTCAAACACATAACAGGCCGTGAACGTACGACCGATACGACGTGAAAAGTAAATGTGCACTGCCGAGGGTCGAACAGCCCGAACCATAGATCCATCCATCTGCCCCGCTTGCGAATCGATCATGCGACGCGGTTAAAATAATACTAGGACTACTCCGCTCGCGAATCATACATGTGACGCGGGTTCCCCTATACATATACATAATTAGCAGGGATTTTGGATGATTTAACATGGAATCATACTTAGCAGAAAGGATTCAATAATGCCAACTTCGAAATATAATATCCTAGGCCTTCATATATGAAACACAAGGACATTAGACTACCTAGGCCACATGCAAGATCACGGATACAACACATAAGGTATGCTTGTGAATCCTAAACTACCCGTCAAGGCATAATAGTAGCTACGCACGGACTCTCGTCACTTCGTGCGTGCGTAGCCCCTGCAAATGAGGACATAAAATCATTTATAATCACCTATGGGGACGATTCCCTCTTACAAGGTTAGAAAGGAGACTCACCTTGTGCCGAGCCTACTCTCTAGGTCAAGAATGTGCCCGAAACTCCGAACTCGTCTCCCAAGAACTCGAAACTAGTCAAACGTTGCATAAATAAATTAATTTATACCCAAAAGTACGAAATTCCCTTATTTACTCAGCTATTTCAACTTACTTTGAAAATTCCCAAAATACACCCCGAGACCCGCATGCTCGGATTCCGAAAATTTTTGAAGAAAACACTCACCCATAGTCTAAGGATCAACATTATGTGATTTTTGTATGTTTTCATAACCAATTCCATGGTAATTCCCTCATTTGCATAAAAACCTAGATTCTTGCCCTAACCCATGATTTCTACTAATTAGGATGTTAATTTACCTAGGAATACATGTATTAAACCAACATTAGGGTGGAATTTACTTACCTTTAAGTAGCTAGGTCATTGGTCTCTTTTGCATGCTCAAAATCGCCCCAAGGAAGAAGATGAATGTTCAAAAATGGAGGATTCCCGTGTTATAAAACACTTACTGCCTACAGGGATTCCGCACCTGTAGCTAGAGAACCGCACCTGCGAGATAAATCTCGCACCTGCGAAAGTGGGCAAGGGGGTCTGGGCTCGCACCTGCGAAGAGGATCCCGCACCTGCGACTCATCTCCTGCGGATTTTGATCCGCACCTGCAAGAAATGGGCAGCCTCACCTGAAGCCGCACCTGCGAAGCAAGGACCGCAGGAGCGGTCTCGTACCTGCGATTGGTCCACCGCAGGTGCGGTCGCACCAGATCTGGTGCACCAGCAACTATATTATTGCTGGTTTTTGGCCTCGTTTGATGCCCGAGCGGCATCTGGGCCCACCTGATCCCCCTTCTAGTTATACCAACAAGTCTCAAATCATAATATGGACATGATCGAGCCTTCGAACCACCCAAAACAACGCTAAAACTCAAAATCACACCTCAAAACCCCTAGAATTAACTTAAGAACTTTTAAGTTCTTGAATTCGCTAACAACGCGCCGAACCTACCTATACTACTCGAAATGATACCAAATTTTCAAGCAAGTCATAAATGACATAATATAACTATTCCCGGTCTCGGAACCCCGTTCGGACCTCGATAGCACAAAAAGAAGTTCCAAACCTCAATTTGAACTTAAAGAAACTCTTATTTCTCTATTGGGCGCCGAAACGCTCCTGGGTCATCCAAAACCCGTTCTGAACATACGCCCAAGTCTGAAATCATCATACGAATCTACCGAAACCGTCGGATCTTAATTCTGAGGTCGTTTACTCAAAACATTGACCGAAGTCAAACTTGGCCTTAAAAGCTAACCTTTAGGAAATAAGTGTTCCTATACCTCTCTAAACTCTTCCAAATCCCGAACCACCCGTCCTCATAAGTCATAAATCAGTAAAAGAAACTACGGGGAGTCTCATTTAGGGGAACGTGGTATTAGAATGCAAAACGACCGATCGGGTCGTTACACCCTGCATGGGCTGCCTGTTCAAGTTCTCCCTTGTCACTATGATTTTCCTGATTACCCAAGTTGCAATCTTGGATATAGACATGTGCTCCAAGTCGTGTTTTTTATATAGTAGTTATAAACTCATTTTATCCACATGCAATCGTTTTCTATTGCAACTGCCCATAATTGCTTAGTCACAACAACTTTGTTCTAAATGCATAAGTTTATGACATTCAAGCCCCCCACAGATTGGGAAATACAGATGTTTTCCCAAGATTTCAGTGCTTTTTTGTGATAGATACTTCACCAGTCCATTAGAATGATATACATAGTGCATCAATCATCTTCATAACTTCCTTGAGAAGAACGAAGATCTGTGCCCAGTAGGTTTGAATGCCAAACAACACTAATTTTATCGATTGTAATCTGCCAGAGTAGTAAAGTAACCTTGCAGACCAACACCTTACTCTTACTGTAATCTTCTCAATTAAGGGTAAACATTATAGCACAGTTAATTTTTTTTTTATGATAGTGGTACTTCTAAATATGTGAAAGGAAGAGTACCCTCCTCAAATCCCTGTACATTTAATATATCCTATTTTCTAAATGCATCCACCCATGCCAAGGAAGTAGAGATCTTATCAGTGTTAATTTTGTAGTCCAGAAGCTTCGGAAAATTTCTGAAAAGTCCCTTGAAGGAGTCTAATGGATTCAATGTCTGCCCTGCATCTAGGATGGATTCGCAAAACAAATGTGGATTATGCCCAATTTCCTACATCTAGGGTGAAAGATAAAATCCCTATTCTCTGCCAACTGCATCATTTCTCTATTTAAGTATTCCATAGAAATAACAAAGAGGTAAGGGGACATAGGGTCCCCTTGTCTGATCCCTCTTTTTTCCTTGGAAAGGTTTGGTAAGTCCTTGAATAAGAACTAGGGAATATGAAACTATTGTGACACATTCCATAATCCATTTAATGAATCTGAAGGGAAATCCAAGATTACTAAGTATTATTCTAAAGGATCTCCAGTCTATAGTATCATATGCTTTCCTTAGGTCCACTTTCATAACAAACCTAGGAGATACCCCTTTCATGTTATACCTCTTGAAAAATATGTTATCAATGATATCCCTTCCTTATATAAAAGCAGACTGTGAGTAACCTATTATGTTCCCAATCACCTTTTTTATTCTTGGTTGTAACACCTTGGCAATGATTTTGTACAAGGTATTACAACATGCAATAGGTCTATCGTCTTTGACTAGTGATGGTGAGCTATCTTTAGGAATCAAAGTAATAGCTGCGCAATTCACCTTCTTTTGTTATTTTTGTGTTTCAAAAAAGCCTTGTACAACAACATACACCTCCTTCTTCACTAAGTCCTAGTTCTTTGTAAAGAACTCTATAGGGTATCAATCAATTCCTAGAGCTTTACCTGTTGACATCTCTTTGATGGCTATGCCCATCTCTTCAGTTGTCATTGGTTTTATCAATTCTGTTTGATGATCCCTATTCGATACTAGACCTCTTTTAATGACTTCTGAGTTTGGACATATAATCTCCGCGGAAATTACCCATTAACCCTTTAAAAAATGAAATAAAATCTGATTCCCCGTGTATAGGGTATGTGAATTTAATACACGTGTCTGTATAGATACGCGTGATTGTGTTTTTGCTTTGTCTGATCTTCCATTGTGCATGAAAGTACTTTGAATTGGTGTCTCCACGCATAAAACAATTTGCCTTGGATTTCTTTCTAAGTGCTTGCTCTTAAATGTTTCTTCATTTATCAATCTCATCTAGTAGCTCCTTCTCCTGATCAAACATGTTCTGGCAAAAGGGCTGAGTACATATGGTAGCTTGCAGAATCTCTAGTTTTTGTCTGGTCAGCCTTTGTGCATATGAGGCCATATACTGATTTAGGTCATTTAGCTCATGCTTCAATTCCAATAGCTTTCTACTAATACAGACCATAGCGTCTGCACCTTGGTTCTTCTCCCATACCCTTCTTAGTATTGCATGAAGCTCAGGATGTTCCATTACATTGGCAAACAATTGAGATGTTTTTGGATGTAATCTCCTCTTCTTACCACATCTCAGCAGAACAAGAGAGTGATTAGATACTCCTGGATTGAGGAAATTTGCCTCAATACGTCCATACTGCTGTAGTTTTTGAAAGTTGCCCCGTAACACTCCTCAAATCTATAAAAGTTTCAACACATGCTAAATATAGAATTTAATTTTTTTATTTTAATCTTAAATTATAACTTCTATTATGGATTTATACTCTTGTGATTTACTTTTGAGTTACTTCTATATTTATAAATAATTGGAAATAAAATTAGGGAATTATTAATAATTTTAATATTATAAATTAATAAAAGCGGATATAATTAAATACTAGTTAAGTCAAAAATAAAATAAAATATAAGGAACCATGTGCCCTAGCCCATAAAGGGATGTCGAATGCAAATGATTAAGCAAACTCTTATACAAGAAAAAGAACGTTGTTTTGTTTACGCAGCAAACGCAAGGCACAAATCAACGGAAAAACATTCTAGGATTCTTTACAAATCACAAATTCTTGAACTCAGGTATATAAAATTCCCTATTGTCAATTATCCTACAGTGGTAATAGGTAAGAATTGAATAGTTAATTCCCTTCTTTCTATGTATCAACGGTAAATTTCATGTTTAGGTGAGAAACATTAAAATTGATTAAAATGCACTAGTTGTTGTAGAGTCGATTGTTTGACTGCTGTCAATTGGACTGGGCCCTACGTATTGGCTCGAGAAGGTTTGAGGCGAGTTGATATAACTCTTTACTAAAGTGGTTTAACTCACAAAAGTACGCATACAAGGTGTTTGATGAATTGCTTAAAAGACTTTATATGTACTTTATTGTAGCGAGTAAGTATCTATTAACTTAGAATTATTCTTGCAAAAGTTTAGATGGTTTATTATGATATATGTGCATAAATGTTCAGATTTTTGTGTTATTCTTATATGTCATTTTCATGTTGAAAATTTATGAAGAAGCAAGAATCTTTAGAATACTTTTGAATGTTTATTTCATTATTATGCCATGCTTTATTTTTAAGGATAACAATATGAGTATGTATAGTAGTAACATTAGCAAGAAGAGAAACAAGTCATACTTCTACAATTTTAAATAAATACAAAATCAAAATAGAATACTCAATCATGAATAAATGCAAGCAAATAACCTCTCCTTCTTTTTCTATAATGTAAACAAAAAAGTCTGTGTAAGTAAAATACTAGTAATAAAATACCAGTAAATAAATAAAAAGAAAAAAGAAAGGAGCAATAGAACCCTCTTGATAGAACAAGAAAATGATTATTGCTCCTTTCTTTTCAAAACCTCCTATAGACTAGACTGGGATCTTATCCATTTGTAGATGGAGCTTCGATAGCAGCTAGGTCTAGAGGGAAGTTGTGAGCATTACGTTCATGCATAACTTCCATACCAAGGTTAGCACGGTTAATGATTCCATAAAGGATTTAGACTTGAAAAGTCACAAGAAGAAGTGTTAGGAAGAAAAGATTTTTGGGAGTATCCTCTATTCTGAGAAGGGGTCATCGTCCAAACAGAGGGTCCTGATCAAGGCGCTGACTTCCTGAAATAACTTGTGCCAAAGTAGGGAGCACACGAGCCGAGGGTCTCGTTGTTGAGAATTTTGCTATCCATCTAAGGTATTACATATGAGCGTTGAGAACTATGAAGCGAGTGGCACCTCGTGGATTGGGCCTATACGAATAGGTTGGGATCGAATCCGTGCAGATCACACAGTGACTGAGAGAAAATTAAGTCAGTATAGTGGTAAATCCCGAAGTATAATGTGAATTAATTTTTTTATAAAAAGAAAAAAAAGTAAAGAATTTCTTTTAGAATATTCATAAACTGCTATTATGCAATTATTTTAGAATTGTTCTTAGAAGATTTATGTTTTTCATGCATCTAGAATTTTACTAGTAATGTATATTTTATTAGAGTTTCGTTCCCTGTCGTTGAAACTCACTAAGTATAATGGATGGTACTGACATTCTCTTTTAGGAACCTACGTTGGTCTGCGCTACAATGCAGGAACCGGTGTTGCAGGAGATCAGGCTACATGTTAGGACTTCCCTCACTTCCAGCGCTATTGGTGAGCTCTGCTTTTGTTCATGGATTATTCCTAGGAGTCATCATAGTTTAGTTATTTCTTTGTTTACTTGGAGAACTAGCCAGGCAATCTCATGTCCTGAGCAGTGCGTCAGTTTGTCGGTAGAGACTTCATAGACACAACCAATGGGGTAAGATTCAGATGTTTTTAATATTAAATTCGCAGTATTTCATTGGTTACTATGATTAAATTATTGGAGTTCGTTTGTTTTAGATATTCAAATTAATTAGAAGTATTTGGTTACAGTACTGCCTTGTGGCATATAAAGTTTGAAGTTATAATAGATTTGATAAGAGCAGATTGTTCGCTCGGTCATGTTTAGTGATCGGGTGCATGTCCCGGCTTGTTCAGAAAATGGGTTATGACATGTCCACATCCAAATCTATTTTACTATGTACTTTGCTTGCCAGAGGTATCTTGTTTCAGAAGGAAAAATTCCGTCCTATTGATTTTATTGGAGTCAGCTGCAAGTTATTAAGCATTTCCTGGAAGACTTGAATTTTATTTATTGTGACTGGCTGTCCAATTATATCCTCAGAAGTTAGACCATTGTTGAAATCCCCACATAGAATCAATGGAGTACAGATTAGTGCACCCAAATGTTGTAATTCAGCCCACAATTCCTCCTTTTGTTGCAATGTATTCTCTGCATAGACCACTGTAAACTCTATATTAAGCTGGCTTGTATTATCCTCTATTGAGCAATGGATATACTGGTCCTTTATTGATAGTATATGTATATTAATATGGTCCTTCCATAAGAGCCAAATTTTGCCATTTACTGATGTGTTATAGTTACAACAGTAGTTCCATCCTTTAGCTACTTTCTGTAGAATTTTCCTTGCTTTACCTTCTTTAACTCTAGTTTCCACACACCTAATAATATCTATTTTATGTCTTGCCATAAATAGCTTCAACTCCTTCTATTTTGAGAGCTTGTTTATCCCTATAATATTCCAGGTGCACACAATCATGGGGGGTGCACCATCCTCTACACATAAAGGTCCTCCCCCCATATTGCTAGGTTCCTGAATTCATAGAGCAACAAATCTCTTGGCCTTTTGCAGCATCATGGGCCCTCTCTCTGTGTGGTATCTTTTACATATATGCTTTTGCCTTTTGACCCTTTGGTATTCTGTTGCTTAGTCTGTTGTTAAATATGATCCTCTTCTACATTTAGGGAGACATTTGTTGTTCTCTATCTGTGTAATTCCAGTTTCAGCTCCACCTTGTTGCTTTCCCTGCTTTTTGTTTGGCACTTTTCTTGCTAGACTGGATTCTTCTTTCTATTTATTCTACTTTTCCTCCTGGCCACTTCCTAGTAAGGTTTCTCCTTTGTTTCTGTACTAATCCTTCTGCAGTTTTCTGAGTCATGGCCAAATGTTATGCAATCTACACAGAACTTTGGCATCCAATTATATGTCACCTGCTGTTGAAACACACCAAATGGTGTATCAATCTCAATACATTCTGGTAAGGGCTCAGAAACATCTGCTTCAACCAATACTCTAGCACATGAGATCTTCTCCATTTCTGCATTAATTATGTCTGTATACAGTGGTTTACCTACTCCACTAGCCAATTTGCTTAAGTCTTCAGGATACCAATATCCCAGTGGTAAACTTGGAAATTTCACCCACAGCGGAATAGTGTTAAGGCACTTTGGATTGAAATAGAAATCAATTTCCCAGTTCTTCAGCATGAAAGGTTTGTTGTGATATGTGCATGGGCCAACATGCAAAACCAAATCTCTATCCTCTATCGTTTGGAGTTTGATAATATAGTAACATTCGTCATGATACAAAACCTTAGGTTTAGTGATAAAATTCCATACCGTAGTTACGTAGTTGTCCATTGATCGAGCATATGGTGTGTCTCCAAGTACATATCCTATCAACGCGGAATTCCATAATTCCTTATGTGGCTTGACATCATCTACTACAATCTTCACTACCATCTTACCATCCTTCATTGGTGGAGGAACATAGGTAAGAGGTTTCTCCATTAGAAATCCATGATTATTGCCTAGTCCTTCAATCGGTTCAATTTGCTCCTCCACCGCCATAATTGTTGGATGCTTATCAGTACCAATTTTAGAGAATTGTAGTTGACTGTAATGACTCGAATGATCGTCTTGAGCTCTAGCGCGTCGTTCAGCGGTATGAGGCCTTCGACAACTTCACTTCAGATATTATGACTTGTACACTTGGTCGGAGCTGAATATCGGGAAGACAATGTTGATTTTGAAGGAGAACTCTAATTTCGGAAGCCTTAGGTTGGAGGAACTGACTAGAGTGTGATTTTTGAGTAAACGACCTCAGATTCGAGATCTGAAGGTTCCAACTGGTTTGTATGATGATTTTTGACTTGGGCGTATGTCTGGAAGTGGATTTGGAAGTCCGTAGGTCATTTTGGGGTCATTTGGCGAAACTTAAAATTTGAAGGTTTTAGAGAAGTTTGACCGGAAGTGGTGATATCGGGGTTGGATTTCAATTTCGAAGGTTGGAATATGTCTGTAATGTCGGATGTGACTTGTAAGCAAAATTTGAGGTCAATCGGACGTGATTTGATATGTTTCGATATCGAATATAGAAGTTTGAAGTTGTAAAGTTCATAAAGCTCAAATTGGGGTATGATTCATGATTTCAGCGTTGTTTGATGTAATTTGAGTCCTCGAGCAAGTCCGTCTTATGTTTTGAAACTAGTTGGTATAATTGGAGCGGGTCCCGGGGCCTCTGGTGGATTTCAGATGGTTAATGGATCAAGTTAAAGTTTAAGGATGGCTGAAATACACAAGTTCTGGTGTAATCGCACCTGCATAAGTTTGACCGCAGGGCGTAATCGCAGAAGCGAGGGCGTGGTAGAAGATACGGTTGGGGAGAAGCTGACAGCGATCATAGGTGCGAAGGGTTGTCCGCACCAGCGAGGTAGCAGAAGCGGAGGTGTGTCGCAAGTGCGATAATGGGAGAGAAGGCATGGGGGCGCAGGTGCAGGCGTATACCCGCAGATGCGAATGCGCATCTACGCATGGGTGACCGCAAATGCGAAAATTGGCTGGATGTCCTAGGTCGTAGAAGCGATAAGAGATCCACATAATCGGGACCACAAATGTGGTTAAGTAATCTGCAGAAGCAAAAACTGGGCAGAACATAAAGGGATCGAACTTGGTCATTTCCTCATTTTCATTTGGGATTTTGGAGCTCGGTTCTTGGGCAATCTTGAGGAGTCTTCATCATATAACACAACGTAAGTGATTTAGACTCATTATAAGTTAAAATACATGGTTTGTATAAGTATTTAAACATGGAAATTTGTAGAAATCGTGAGACTTTTGGTAGGAAACCTAGAAATTGGTATTTTTTGATCTTGACCACGAACTTTGGCATGGAATTTGGAATAAACTATACATTTGGGTTCGTGAGGTTATGGGTAAAGTTTATCTTCAAAAATTTCCAGAATCTGGGCACGTGGGTTCGGGGGTGAATTGTAGGGATTCTTCAAATTGGGTTAGAAAATCACCTTAATGGTTAGGATATGATCTCTTGAGCATGTATTGACTATTTTCTATATCATTTGACTAGCTTTGGGTCGTTTGGCTTCGAGTTGAGGATTGAAAGCACAATTTTGGACCGGAAAGTGAGCTTTGAGACGAGGTAAGTCTCTTTCCTAACTCTGTGAGGGGGGAAATTACCCATAGGCGATATATTTGATGTGCTTTACTTGTTGTGGGGGCTACGTACGCGCGAGGTGACGAGAGCCCGTACGTAGCTACATCCATGCTATTTTTCGGGAAGACTTAGGTTCACATCATGCTATAGTTGTAATATTTTCGTAGTCTCTCACTTGTTATTTCCCTTGTTTTACATTCTATTCGAGACTAGACTTGCTAATGTAGAGACTTCACGAGTTCATGATTAGCCATCGGATATTATTCCTCCTCTTACGGCATGTCTTCGATATATATATATATATATATATATATATATATATATATATATATATATATATATATATATATATATATATATATATATATATATATATATATATATACCAAAGAAATTTAAACTCACACGTTTATTCGTGAGTGGGGTCAAAGACCATCAAAGCTTCTTATTTCAATAGGATCGGTCTATTCGCCTCGGCAGGATTATGTATTTAACTTTTTATGGGATTGGGCCATTCGCCTCGGCAGGTTAATTGATTTATCATATGGTTCGGGCCGTTCGAACCTTGGCAGTGCACAATTTTATTATTATGTTGGATCCGATCGTACGCCTTGGCATTTCCTATATCATATTCCCATGAAATCGTGCGTAAAACTTGTCAAGAAGCCATTGTATCTGTAGATTTCGGATTTGAATTATGGTAAGCCGCTTGATGAGTTTCACTATGCCTATATATATGCTCCGAGTAAGGAGGTAAATTTTAATAAAGAGCTTATGATGAAGGGGATTTGTACCATGTGAATTATACTTGTTTATTTCATTTATGTACTACGCCTCATACTTACTTATTTCTTTAGTGTACCTTATGTTGTAAAACCACTAGTGAGTGTTGATGTTGACCCATCGTCACTACTTATCTGGGGTTAGCCAAGATACTTACTGGGTACACTTTGCTTACGTACTCATACTACACTTGTTGCACATTTTTCTGCAGGTGCATTTATGTTTAGCGGCCTAGTGAAAGCAGAGATGTATATGCACGCAGAGACTTAGGTAAGCTGCACTTCGTATTTCGACCTGCAACCAACAGTGTCTCCTTCAGAGTACTTGTATTTCTTCTGTCCAACTTGTATTCTGGACAGATACCGTATTTTATTTCATATTCTTAGTTGGTGCTCATGCACTTGTGTATACAGTCAAAACTAGAAATGACCGATTTTGAGGTCTCGACGACATTACGAGCCTGGTCTCGATGGCATCAAAGCAGAATCTGAGGATCAACCCCGAGGTGCATTCCTCAAGGAACGATATCGAGGGATCGATATGCCTCGAGACAGAATAAAAGCGAAGACTGTCGTAGAAAGACGAGAAACTCCCAAAAACACGTGGTTAAAGCTGACAACGCCTGCGAGAATAGTACAAGTCCGTACTGAACCATTAAATAGTTGTACAAGCTATATTTCTTTGTAATAATTATACATGTACCATGTTGGGATTCCCCCTCCTATATAAAGGAGGCCCTTATCATTTTTTGGACAAACGATATTCAATACAAGAACAATCTCTGCTTTCTAACTTAAACATACTCTAGAATTATTCCATTGATTTATTGCTTCCATTTATTGTGTTCCATTAATTGTTCTTCATTTATTGCTCGTTATTGATCATAAAAGGCCATCCTCGAGGCCCCCCATACTTTTATTCCTCCATCGATCGCCCCCAGCTAGGCATACTAGCTCGACCTCGAGGCCCAACTTCGGCCAGCTCGAGACCTCGTCTCGCGGCTGTTTGATTTTCTTAATACCGTTGTCCTTTTCTCTTATTTCATTTCTCTAACTCACGCCTAGCATCTATTGCTTAACAACTGGTATTAAAATAAATCACATATTTTTAGAACCACAAAATGAAATATAATTGTAATTACCATTTTCAAGGTAAACAGTTTGGCGCCCACCGCGAGGCTAAGAATAATAGTGATTGTTTTAGTGCTGGTTTACTGAAAAACACAAGTTATTCTTTACATTTTTTCTTTTCCAAGAGTCTTTGGTTTCAGGTCAAAAATGTCTCACTTAGTGAATGCACATGAAAACAACGGTCCCGAGGATCATGGAGAAAATGGTGTAGCTGTTTCAGGCACCGGTGTACCACTACAAAACCCTGAGACCGCACCAACGCCAATCCCCGTGGATGTGGTCTAACGCAACGCCCATCATGTCGATATAAGTTCCCATACCGACAAAAATATATGCCAAGGAAACCAACATGAAGTGCAGAAAACTCCAGCTCGGGAGGAAAGGGAACTTAGTCTTCACGTCAATTTTGAAATGTTGCAGGCACGACAAATGGCTATTGCTCTGCCACAAAGCGATCAAAAGACTCCAAGAACTGCACCACCGGAGGCAGCTCCTCAAGTAAAACAGGCACCAGAAAGATTGAGCAACAACGGGTCAGCAACCGACCCTGCTGTTATGAAGATGCTCGAGGACCTCACAAAGAGGATTGAATCAGGCGAGAAGAAAAAAGAAGCTAACGACAAAAAGGTAGAGACCTACAACTCGAGGGTCGATCAGATCCCGGTTGCATCCCTGATTCTGAAAGGTGTAGATTCATAGAAGTTCGTGCAAAAGCCATTCCCATCAAGTGCGTCTCCAAAGCCCATCTCGAAGAAATTCAGAATGCCCAATCTCCCGAAGTACAACGGGACCTCGGACCCCAATGAGCTCATCACTGCTTATACCTATGCTGTAAAAGGAAATGACCTGAAGGACGACGAGGTTGAATCCGTCCTATTAAAAATATTCGGAGAAACACTATCAAAGGGGGCCATGATGTGGTATCACAACCTACCTCTTAATTCAATAGACTCTTTTTCCATGCTGGTAGACTCTTTTATAAAGGCACGTACCGATGCCATCAAGGTCACCACAAGGAAGTCCGACATCTTCAAAATCAAACAGAGAGAAAACGAGATGCTAAGGGAATTTGTATCTCACTTTCAAATGGAACGGATGGAGTTACCACCAGTCTTCGATGACTGGGCAGTGGATGCCTTCACTCAAGGCTTGAATGAACGAAGATCCATAGCTTCGAAGCAATTGAAGCAGAATTTGGTTGAGTATTTCTCCGTAACTTGGGCGGATGTCCACAATCAATATCAATCAAAGATCAGGGTCGAGGAAGACCAATTGGGAGGCCCCTCAGGCTCAGTATACTCTAGCATGCTCCTAGCTAAGGAATCGAAGTCTACAGAAAGGGAGCCGAGTTCAAGCACAGAAAAATATTAGCCATATGCCAAAGATCGGAGAGACACTCCGAGACGAGATGTACCTTGAAATAACTATAGGATAATTCGAGGCCAGAGTTCTCAGGGACTTATGAGAAAAACCAAGTTTTTGAGGCCGATGGAGGCACCCCGATTATTTGAATACAACTTCAACATTGATGTCTCAAACATCGTATCGGTCATGGGAAAGATCATATATACCAGGTGGCCGAAACCTGCGCAGTCAGATCCTATCCAAAGGGACCCCCGCTTAATATGAGAATACCATGGCATCCACGGTCATAGGACGGAGGAATGCATGCAGCTTCGAGAAGAGGTGGCTTGGTTGATCGGCGAAGGACATCTTTGAGAATTCCTCAGCGATCGAGCCAAGAGACACTTTCGAGAAAAGGAGGCGAACATGAGGAACAAACCAAAAGAACCTCAGCACATCATTTACATGAACATTGGAGGAACCAATGCTCCCCAAGAACTGATGTCGGACATCTCCCGGATCGAAAGGTATACATGGGAATGGGATTAACCCCTGAACTCAGGAAAAAGCTCATTCAATTTCTTATTAACAACATCGACTGCTTTGCTTGGTCCCATTTAGACATGATAGGGATCCCGCCAGAAATAACCACACATCGACTAAGCGTCGACCCCAGGTTCAAACCGATAAAGCAGAAAAGAAGACCTCAGTCCGAGGTAAAACATGCATTCATCAAGGACGAGGTATCAAAACTCCTCAAAATAGGTTCTATTAGGGAAGTAAAATATCCCGAATAGTTGGCTAATGTAGTAGTAGTTCCCAAAAAGGGGAATAAATTAAGAATGTGCGTAGATTATAAAGGCTTAAATAAAGCATGCCCCAAAGATTCATTCCCATTGCCCAACATCGATCGCTTGATTAGTGCTACGGCTGGCCACGAGATCCTCACTTTTCGCGAAGCCTACTCCGGGTATAATTAAATTTAGATGAACCCCAAGGATAGGGAAAAGACTTCGTTCATCACGAAATATGGTACATACTGCTATAATGTGATGCCCATCGGGCTAAAAAACACAGGAGCCACGTACCAATGCCTAGTTAATAAAATGTTCGAACATCAAATAGGCAAATCCATGGAAGTTAACATTGATGTCATGCTAGTTAAGTCTCTGCGTGCAGAGGACCCTTTGAATCATTTGCAGGAGACATTCAACATCCTTAGAAGCTACAACATGAAGCTCAATCCCGATAAGTGTGCCTTCGGAGTAGGTTCAGGCAAAACTTTGGGCTTCATGGTGTCAAAAAGGGGGATCGAGATCAACCCTGACAAAATCAAGGCCATCGAAGAGATCACGGTGGTAAATAATGTGAAGGATGTACAACGGTTGACCGGGAAGATAGCGTCCCTAGGCCGATTCATCTCGAGGTCATCAGACAAGAGTCATTATTTCTTTTCATTACTCAAAAAGAAAAACAAATGCGAGTGGACACCAGAATGCCAACATGCCTTAGAGGAGTTGAAGCAATATCTATCGAGCCCACATTTACTCCACACCCTGAAGGAGGATGAAATGTTGTACTTATATCTGGTCGTATCTGAGGTAGCGGTAAGTGGTGTGTTGGTACGGGAGGAGAAAGGTACGCAATTCCCTGCTTACTATGTAAGCCGGACCCTGGGAGATGCCGAAACTAAGTATCCGCACTTAGAAAAATCAGCTCTTGCATTAATAAGTGCATCTCAAAAATTAAAACCTTATTTTTAATGCCATCCTATCTGTGTTTTAACAATATATCCTCTTCGAAGCATATTGCATAAACCCGAATTATTGAGTCGAGTGGCCAAATGGGCCATCAAACTCGGAGGGTATGACATCGAATATCAGCCCCGAACGTTTATCAAGTCCTAAATTCTGGCAGACTTTGTGGCCGACTTTACTGCCGCTCTTGTGCTCGAGGTAGAGAAAGAACTTTTACTAAAAACGGGCACATCATCAGGGGTATGGACCCTATTCACCAACGGTGCCTTGAACATGAAAGGGTCCGGGCTAGGCATAGTTCTAAAGCCACCTACGGGCGACATGATTAGACAATCTATAAAAACTGCAAAGTTGACTAACAACGAAGCCGAGTATGAGGCTATGATTGCAGGTCTCGAATTGACCAAAGGCCTGGGAGCGGAAGCCATCGAGCAAAATGTGATTCCCTTCTGGTGGTAAAATAGGTAAATGGGAGCTTCAAGGTTCGAGAAGACGTAATGCAAAGATACCTAGACAAACTTCAAGTCAACATACCTCGAGAGAAAAATAGCGAGGCTGATGCACTCGCAAACCTGGGATCATCCGTTGAAGAAGATGACCTACTCCCTGGGGCTGTTGTTCAGTTATCCAAATCGGTGATCGAAGAAGGCCATGCCAAGATCAACTCCACCAGCCTGACATGGGATTGGAAAAATAAATACATCGATTATTTGGGAAGTGGGAAGATACCCACAAACCCGAAGGAGTCGAAGGCCCTGCAAACCAAAGCAGCTCGATGTTCACTCGACGAAAATGGAACTCTATATAGAATGACCTTCGATGGGCCTCTGGCAGTGTGGTTGGGACAATAGGAAACTGATTATGTACTCTGAGGAATCCACGAGGGCACCTGCGAAAATCATTCCGGTGCCGATTATTTAATTCGAAAGGTGATTAGAGCAGGTTACTAGTAGGACATCATGGAGAAGGACACCAAAGAATTCGTCCGAAAATGCGACAAATGCTAGAGATTTGCACCAATGATCCACCAACCCAGTGAACAACTACATTCAGTATTATCACCCTGGTCGTTCATGAAATAGGGAATGGACATCGTCGGTCCCCTACCAACGGCACCGGGTAAAGCTAGATTTATTCTATTTATGATTGACTACTTCCCAAAATGGGTAGAAGAACAGGCTTTCGAGAAGATAAGAGAAAAGAAGTCATCGACTTCATCTGGGATCACATCATGTGCCGATTTGGGATCACCTTCGAGATAACATACGACAATGGGAAGCAGTTCATCGGAAGCAAAGTGACAAAGTTCCTCGAGGATCATAAAATCAAAAGAATCCCGTCAACGCCCTATCACCCATGTTCCAATGGTCAGGACGAGTCCACAAAAAGGACCATATTTCAAAACTTGAAAAAGAAGTTAGAAAATGCGAAAGGAAAATGGAGAGAAATGCTGCCCGAAGTGTTATGGGCATATCGAACAACTCCGAAATCGAGCACAGGAGAGACGCCATTCTCATTGGTGTATGGGTCCGAGGTTCTGATACCGGTCGAGGTTGTGGAGCCAAGCGGCAAATTCTGACATGCGACCGAGAGCTCAAACAATGAGGTCATAGCTACAACCCTCGAACTACTAGATGAAAAGCGAGAAGCTTCACTGGTTCGAATGGCCGCCCAAAAACAAAGGATCGAAAGATATTATAATAGAAGAACAAACCTTTGACACCTCGAACTCCAGGACTTAGTCCTGAAGAAAGTCACCCTCAACACTCGAAACCCAAAAGAAGGGAAACTAGGCCCGAGCTGGGAAGGACCATACTGCGTCCTCGGGGTAGTTGACAAAGGGTCCTACAAACTCAGCACTATGGAAGACGAGTAGCTTCCCAGCAATTGGAACATATCAATGCTCAAACGTTACTATTACTAAGGTATAACTTTCCCCCTTTTCATTTCGTTCTTCACACTAATCTTTTGCAGGTGCCCGATGGAAGTCACCGAAACATCCATCGACGTGAAGACCTTTGGTTTTAAAGCATGCGCTGCACTCTTTTCCTTCAATTGGGTTTTATCCCGATAGGGTTTTATCGGCAAGGTTTTTAACGAGGTAGCATCCATATGCTACCTAAGGAGAACTCATCAAGTATTCAAGGCTCCTCTTCGATCAACCTTAAATACCGGGGGGAATCCCCCCTAGAAGTCACCTCCTCGAAGAAATTAAAAATATGCCGAAGGGTGTATCGACCGGAGAATGATGTATTGGACCCAACGGTCAAATGAACCGTGTCCGCGTAGAATAATCGAACCCTCGATTGAGAAAACATGTATGCTTGTACCAAGTAATCAAAGGAGTATCTTTCATCATCAAATTACACTGTGCTTCAAAGAAGTTTACTATTTCCACAAGAAATGGCTCCAGGGCCAAATACTCCCGAACACTCGGGGACTGTAATCGACAGCCAGCTCATTGAGCCACCAAGAACTCGAACCGATAAGACCTCTATGAGGCACTATCAGGCTTATAAGACCTCCATGAGGCACTATCGAGCTTGTAAGACCCCCATAAGGAATGCTAAAAAATTATAAGACCTCTATGAGGCATGTAACATCGAATCTGTAAGACCTCAAGAAAGACATGTAACATCGAATTTGTAAGACCTCAAGCAAGGCATGTAACATCGAACCTGTAAGACCTCAAGCAAGGCATGTAACATCGAACCTGTAAGACCTCAAGCAAGGAACGAACAATTTTTTAAGACCTTAAAAAGGCATAATCCCGATGTTAAAGTCAAGGCTATATATTCGAACTTGTAAGACCCCTAAAAGGGCATACCCTCGATATAGACGCCGAGGCTATCCCACTCGGGGACTAAAAGTCTACGGCTGAACATAAAGACTACGGTCATAAGGCTCCGGCCAAATTAATGCGACTCAGAGACGTCCGACCATCGCCATAAACTCACATGCCTTCAAATACTTAGAAAAAAACTGGTTAATCAGGTTACCCTCGGCATAAGCAAAAAGAGCTTCGATCATATCCGCTCCAAACAATGAAAAGGCTTCGAAACAATCAGCCTTCGAGGGAACCTCCCGAGGTGCTCATCTGTCATCATATATCAGGCCATAATCGAGGTTCTTATCGAGCCTTCAAAGAGTCGGACGAACACAAAAACTTCAAAAGTCTTTAACGAGGGAAAACTATAGCCATATTAGAGGTCGTACCGAACCAATGCGTAAGATCCTAAGTGCTAGCCTAAAGAGTCTCAGGGACAATCTAAAATAGGACTAAGGGCCTATGCGTAAGAGCTTAAGTGCCGGCCTAAAGAATCTTAGGGCCAACTTAAAATAATCCTAAGGGACAACACGTAAGAACCTAAGCGCCAGTCTAAAAGGCCTCGAGGCCGATTGAATAAACCTAAGGGTCGATCAACTCAATTCAAAACTTGACTCGGGGACTGAGCCCCAAACGGTGAACTATAGACCATTACCGGTTTATCATCAAGAGCAAAAACCTAAGGGTTAATTTTCAAGTCCGAAATTTTGTACCAGTTGCCAACAAGCATTACAATCTTTTCCAAAAAAGAAAAAGAAGGATGAGAAATGACGAAAGACAAAAGGACTTTTATATATATTGAAGGGATCTAGGGGTGTATTTACAAGACTCATGCCTAGAACCCTTACAAAAAAAAAGAGAACGAACCAAAACCTAATCTAGCACCGGGGTTGTTCCTTCAATGGACCCCCGGAGGTTGTGCCTTCAATGGCCAGACCCTCGTCCCCCAGGTTTTCGATAGCCTCTTCCACCTCGGGGATCTCGCCTTTGCCGTCATCATCTTCTGATCCACTGCTCGAATCACCTTTAGAAGTAAGCAGGGATGTCGATTCCTCTTCAAGGGTCTTCACCCTCTCGATCTCAGCAGACAGATTGAAGCCCCCTGCATGTATGTCCTCGAGAGCCTACCTCAGAGATCTTAATCAGTCATGCTCCACGACTCAGTTCATTTTAGTTTTGGATTCCTCAGACACTTTCCTAGCCTGAGCATTTGTAGCAACAACATCCTTTTTGTACGAGAATACAAGCGCGTCGACTTCAGCCCTGGCCGCAGATAACGCGACAACCGAATCAATGTAGAGGTCGTTGTATTTATTGTTCTTCGCCCTCACATCCAGAAGTTGATGCTCAAATGAGGCCACCTTCTCCTGGAGGGTATCTCTCTCGGAGACTATCTCATTCACATGCTGCTTGAGTCTGAGGATATCAGTGTCCTAGGCCCGGAGCTCCTCCTTCATCAGGGCATTTTTCTTCTCAAGCTGCAAAAGTTGACATAAAGGCGTTAAACGCTAAAGTCGGGTAAGCACATAAATAAAGGCAGATGGAGACCGTATTACGTGCTCAGCAAGGTCAGACCGCTCTCGAGACACCGCCTCAAACGAGCTCGAAGGTCACAAAGTTCTTCATCCTTGTTGGTGAAAAGAGATCTAAACTCATCAGCCTCCAATGAGAGCCTCCTACACTCTTCCTGATAATGGGTCAGTTTGGCTTGAGACTTGGCAAAAGCCTGATTATAAAGCACTATGGCCTGGAAGCGCAAAAGAAACAAAATTAGAAGGATAAGGATTAAAGCTCTGAACATAGTCTATGAAATATTACCTGTTTGCAAAGCCCCTCATCCTCATCGAAAATGAGTGAGGCATTGAGCTCGGGGTTTTCCTCGATCATAGTAAAAAGTCCTTCAAACAAATCTTTATCCCCGATGGACGCCCCCACATCGGAAGACTATATTTTGGGCACCACGCATCTCTCCCGGAGATAAAACCAGTGCCGGTGGGGAATCACTTACTTTATTAACCCCGACTGGATCGATCGGGGCCTTCTCTTTCTTCTGGAGAGCTTCAGAACTAGGCTCATCCAGCTCGCCTGCCGAGTGCACCCCATCTCGGGGAGTATTTTGGTCGTCAACCAGCTTGGGAACATCATCTGGTCCACCCTCGAAGGCCTCTTTGGCCCGAGGTGGGACAATAGTGACAATAAATTTTGATTTAGCAGCCTTCGGCTCAACAACCACCGGCTCAACAAAATGAGGAACGATCGTGCTTCTTTCCTCTACAGGCGCTACATAGGAGTCATTTTTCTCCTCGCCTTCAGCTCGGGGACCGTCCTATATCTCTGGAATTAAGGCCGTTGAGTCAGACTTAGGTTCTTCTAGTTTGGCCTTCTTTGACTTCGAAGGCTCAGTCGACAATTTCCTTTGTTTTTTCTTCTCTTTGTTGGGTTTTGGGGTATCCGCTTCCCCAGGAGGTGCTTCTCTCATCTAGAAGGCCTCTCCCAGATCTGCACGATTGCAAAATATAAACATAAGGAATGAGGACACGATCGGGGATTTTTCTTCTGAGAGATTCAATTACCCCAGGAGTAAGGACTCACCGTTATTATTAGACTCCCATCGAGCCCTAGAAATATTGTGCCACACACGCTCAACATACAGACAAGTCAAATGTAGCTGGCTAACCGAGCTTGGGAGATCCTTAACCGCGCCAGGATACACCACGACAGCTGCATCAGCTGAGGAAGTTAGTTCGTGGGGAAATTGATCCTAAAGAAAAGGAAAATACTTAATTGAAGGATTCACTTACGTTTCATGTTCAACTTTTCGGGGAACAATATCTTCTCTACTAGAAGCAGGTCCAAGGTCCTAACTCGGATAAAGAGACTTATCCACCCTCTGTCCTTGACCTCGTCAGTACAAGCAAAGAAAGCTTTCAAGGCCCGACGCTGGAGCTTAATCAGGACACCTCATAAGAGTCGAGGATTGTACATTCTGATCAAGTGGTCAAGGGTAAAGGGCATCCCCTCAACCATGTTCGCAAAGTACCTAATCATATAAACAATACGCAAAAATGATGGATGGATTTGACCTAGAGTCACTATATTGCTTGTAGAAATCGAGGATCACAGGGTCTATTGAGGGCGAGGATTGCTCTACCGGACCAAGGGTAAATGGATAATTATACACACTAAGGAAGCTGACCTTGTATGTCGTTATTTCCTTCCTCCCCCCCCCGAGAGGGAATCTCCACAAGCACCGCATCCCCTCAGCGACAGTCGTCCTTCACCTTCTCAGCCTCTGTCACTAGACTGATATATCGCGACATGGGTTCACACCGTCTCGGCTTCTAAGAAGGCTTGTCAACTTTGAAATAGGAGGTTGTTTCGCAGGGTCCGGGGATGCAATCCTCGATACGAGGGGGTGTTGTTGCCTTTCCCTTAGACGAGTGTGAAGAAAAGGAAGGCTTATCATCCGGAGGGTCGGTTCTTGAGGTCTTCGCCATACTTGTTGAAAGATTTCAGAGGGGAGAAGAAAATGCAATTAGGGAAAGGACACAAGAAAGAAGTAGGAAGAGATACTTTGAAGGATTGAAGATGCATTGAACAATAAGGGGCGAAGGAAGAAGTATTTATATGATCCAGTCAGGTACGTTGGGGGAAGCCAAAAGACAGCCAACTGCCGTAATGAATTCGAAGGCTTTTCAAGAGCCGTGCATACGTGGCCTTTGAGCATCCTTTTTGTCACATCAATCGCTTGATATAGAGTAACTGACGTAATGATGGGAGCATTGAAGGGTTGGATAATTCAAATCATTTATTGTCTTTTCATTCCAAGAAACACGGGGACTATCTGTATACGATCAAAACAAAAAATGGCCGATTTTGAAGTCTCGACGACATTCCGAGCCTGGTCTCGATGGCATCAGAGAAGAATCTGAGGATTAGACCGAGGTGCATTCCTCGAGGAATGATATCGACGGATTGATATGACTCAAGAGCGAATAAAAGTGAATACCATCATGGAATGGCGGGAAACTCCCAAAAATACGTGGTTAAAGCTACAACGCCTGCGAGAATAGTATAAGTCTGTACCGAACCATTAAATAGCAGTACTAGCTATTATTTCTTTGTAATAATTATACATGTACCATGTTAGGATTCCCCCTCCTATATAAAGGGGACCCTTATCATTTTTTGGACACACGATATTCAAGACAAGCACATTCTCTGCTTTCTAACTTAAACATACTCTACAATTGTTCCATTGATTTTTTGCTTCCATTTATTATGTTCTATTAATTGTTCTTCATTTATTGCTCGTTATTGATCATAAAAGGCCATCCTTGATGCCCCCATACTGTTATTCGTCCATCGATCGTTCCCAGCTAGGCATACTAGCTCGACCTCGAGGCCCAACTTCGGCCGGCTTGAGACCTCGTCTCGCGACTGTTTGATTTTCTTATTACCGTTGTCCTTTGCTCTTATTTCATTTCTCTAACTCACACTTAGCATCTATTGCCTAACAACTGGTATTAAAATAAATCACATATTTTTAGAACCACAAAATTAAATATAATTATAATTACCATTTTCAAGGTAAACAACTTGTGACACCGGGAGTTGGGATGATTATGGTCATTCTGTATTGAAAATTGTTTAAAAAATCATTATTTACTTTGTACTTTTCCCTCTATTGCTATTTAATTGAAGGAAATATGATTTAAAATATATTAAAATGAGAAACAAAATAAGTATTTATTGTTGGCTTGCCTGATAGTGGTGTCCGACGCTATCACGGCCTTAATGGATTTTTGGGATGTGATAACATGGTATCAGAGCACTAGGTTCACTTAGGTATCACGAGTCATAAGAGAGTCTAGTAGAGTCTTGCGGATCGGTATGGAGACGTCTGTGCTTATTTTCGAGAGCCTACAAGGCTATTAGGAGCACTTCCATTATTGATTCCTCATCGTGCGATTTGACTCCTTTGAGGCTTGTGCCTTTATTTCTTTCCTATTCAATCTTATGCAACGCGAAGAGCTTGTTATAGATTGTAAATCGAGGAATTGTTAGGTACTATGGATGTGGTGCAGGATGTTTATACATGCGTATTTGATTGGGCTATTGTCGTCGCCTTGCGGAAGGCCGCTCTGTCGTTTAAGCCGAGTATCAATATTACCTAGGTATTGGAAGTGGGCATTGATTTTGGTGACGAATTCGTGCATTGCTATCATGCACTGTATGTGTAATGGTAGGGTTCTTGCCTATGCGTCGAAGCAGTAAATGACTTGGAAGGAGGTTTACTTAGTGCATGATTTAGGGATTCAATATTTTATTCTGGCGGAGGAAAGGCAATCAGACTAGGAATTTTCAGATTTGGGTTAATGGAGTGACGAGAAAAGGTACTTTTGAGCATGGTGGAGTTCCCATTTGTGATGTGGTGCCGTTGTTTTTGATGAGTGTGATAAGTTCGTCGGTGTTATGTTTTTCTTCAATTCGCCTGCAGGCCGGGATGTCACAAAATGGTGTCGGGGAGGCAGTTGTCAGAAATCACGGTGTAGGTGATCAGATAAGAGGTTTAGAGTTGGTAGCAATTCATTTTTACGGGCGTTACAGAGATAGATTTAGAATTGGGGCGACAGTTGGGCAGCGAAGGATGATGAAGGACATGTGAGAGGTGTCTTGCGGTGGTTAAATTTCTAGAAGGTCAGGTGTAAGAAGCAGAACTCGAGTGGTCGCTTAAAGGAGATGGTTTGACCAAAGTGGGAGAGCGGAAGAGTGGCATATGGGTTATGTGGTAGGATAGTTTCACGCATCGAGGAAACTCAGAGTGATTTGGGATTCATGGTGGACAGTGACGAGGTCTACGAGCATAATTTTGGAATATTGGATGTTATGCGGAGGAAGGTTGGATACGACGAAAAAAGGAGTTCCTTGATATGAAGAAGGATACAACATGACCTTGGGTTGGAATGTAATGTCACACCTTTAGTTGATGTCCATGAGGAGTGAGTGGACTTGTACATTTGGTGAATGAGCACGGGCTCTGGATAGTTTAAGGAGTTCATAGTAAGAGTACTCAGTGCAACGTCGTTGGAAGATGTTGGCATGTAATCTTCACAGGTGGCTTATCTCTTGTGCGCGGGTTAGCTGTCTTGTCGTGTTGACGAAGCTTCTACTAGGGATTCTACTGACTATCTAGGAAAATGTCGAATATGTGCATGTGGCTAGTGATTAAGAGTGTTCCTGATGTGCTTGACAGAAAGGTTTCGGAAAGATTCGGCGGGTTGATTTTGCAAGATCATGTCAATGGGGGGATAAGGAATCTTGGTGGGTTCCAGAGTTATGCAATGGTAGCTTCAAGCTATGTGGGAGAGCCCCACCTCCTACGATTGGATTGTGTGGTTATATACTTGCATGGTTTCTGGTTATCGCCATATTGATGGGTTATTACGACCAAGGGAATAAAACATCAGTGGCAATTTGAGCAAGGGGTTTGGTAAATGTGGGCTATAGTTGGCTTTATCAATTTATGTTCAGGCTCTGGGAGGACTCATGATTTCTGCTTCGTGTAGAGGCGATTTACAAGAAAGGTGATTCGGCCAAGTGTCTCTTTGGGAGGGTATTCATGTGCTAGCAGGGTCTTGGAGTTGATTATATTTGGGACCGAGTTAGAGTGTGTGACTCTCAACAACGCTCCTAGTGGATTCAAAATCTAAAGTGCGATGCCAAAGGATTTCAAGTCCGTAGTATGGTTGAGTATCGAGATTTTACAGCAGATTATGAAAAGTGGCTTGGAGTGTTTTATGTTGTCTTCGATCTGCGATGTAGCATTGGAGGAAAGTGGCTTGGAGCTTTTGCAGCAGATTATTCATGTGCTAGTGTCACGACCCGAATTACCACTATGGGGATGATCCCGCCTAACGCTGTACTTGCTAGGCAAGCCAATATTAGAGGGTTATGACATAATATAATTTAAACATATAGGAAGTTATACTACCATTCAATATATGGTACCAAAAATAACAAGCGAAATGATATAACGATACTGCGAAAATAATACTACTGTCTAACTACCCAGGGTCTGGAGTCGCAATTCACGGACTACTAAGTGTTTACTACAAGTATTTGGCTGAAAGAAAATGTATAACATTTTATGAATTAAATAAAACATCAACTGAATAATAAGGAAGAGACTCCAGGAATCTGTGGACTTCGGCAGATCTACCTCGTGTCTCCACCGGTGAAGTCAGCTACTACTCAAAATCAGCTCGGACCTAAACCTAGATCTGCACAAGAAGTGCAGAGTGTAGTATCAGTACAACCGATCCCATGTACTGAGTAAGTGCCGAGCCTAACCTCGACGAAGTAGTGACAAGGCTACAGCGGGGCATTAACAATATAACCTATGGACAATATATAATAAAGCAAGAAGGAAATTCTAAACTAAACAAAACAATAATCTGTAGCAATGAATAAAATAACTCAGCCACCTTTTCCACGTCTCAGCTATAACCAATTCTCACATAAGTTTCAAAATTTCCAAATTCCACTTTGAAACAACCCTAAGTAAAAAATATGATAAACAATAAAGTAAAACAGTAAGTTTTCAAATCCTTGTGTTTAAAAATAAGTAAAACATAAATGTCCTCCCTTATTGCTCCTTGTTGCGGTGCGCAACCCACTCCCACCTGTCCATCCTTATTGCTCCTCCCTATATATATCACCCTTATTTCTCCTGTTGCGGCGTGTAACCCGATCCCACCTGTCCACCCTTATCACTCCTTGTTGCGGCGTGCAACCCGCTCCCATCATACAATCACATCTCTTTATTTATAAAAAAGATTTTCGCAATTTAAGTCAAAGCCTTTCACAATATTTATGTATCAACAATTGTAAACAGAACAAGTTTCACTTTAAATAACAGTAAAAGCAGAATATGAAATAATGACAATAAAACAATGAGTGTTCCAGCCTTTATTTTATAAACATTAAAACATGAATATTCTCCCTTATTGCTCCTTGTTGGGGCGTGCGACCCGATCCCACCTGTCCACCCTTATTGCTCCTCCCTATATATATATCACCCATATTTCTCCTGTTGCGGCGTGCAACATGATCCCACATGTCCACCCTTATTACTCCTTGTTGCGGCGTGGAACCCTCTCCCACCAGACAAATCACATTTCATCTCTTTATTCATAATAAAGTTTCACAAATCAGATTCCAAGCCTTTCACAATACATAAATCTCAATAATCATAAACAGAAAATTGTACTATTCAGAAACTTGACCAATTATCACTATACAAAGAAACAAACCGAAATGTATAATGAAACACTAACAACCAGCTCAACCAGATGTACCACAATGTGACTAAGGAACAAGTAAAACTTTCAAAATACTTGAAACAATATTTAACAAGAAGTTTGACGAACCAAGTAGACATGAAGGCATCAATGATCATAAAACAATTGAACTAGGGATCAATTAAATTGGAACGAGGAAGGGATCATGTTCAACAAGTAATTTGGTGGTGCGTAGATACTCTGTATTGGTATTCATACGTATGATAATTCTTGATGACTCAGCCGGTTACGTGGACCAAGGAAAACATGACTGCTGGACATGATTTATAAAGAGGCGCGGAGCAAAGAGGCACGGCTCAATAAACCTACGGGGTAATAAGCTACGAGAAACTCAACCTGATTGAGACAAGGAAGAGACACGGTCAGAATGAATCCGGACAGAGCTACGGGCAAATTCAGAAATATTCAATTATTGACCTACACGTTACACAACCTTCACGCAACAATCACGGTTATTCTTTATAACGTTACATTAATGTAATAATTAGTCATTAATGTGCCATCATTTCAATAAATAGACGTTATATTAAGGAAATTCCCTATATAAGAGAATAAAGTATCACTTGTAAAGTCATCTGAACTACGAATACAATACTCTTTACTTTTCTGTGCATCATATTATTGTCTATTTACATACTCCTTTTTACTTATTATTATTTTCTTGATTATCAGAAGCCCGTGTTCATTCCTAAAAATAGCTTTAGGCAAAGGATATAATTCTTTGGTTAAACAAATTGGTTCCGTTACTGGGAATCTGATAATCATTGTTTGCTTTTCAAAGCGATATCCTTTGAACTATGTCGAACTCCAACGACAATAACCAGCAGAGAAATGAGACTCCATAACCTCTTCCATCCCCAAGAGGTTCAACAGAACAATCCCAATAGAGATCAAACAACAACAACAATAACAACAATCATAATGATCAAATAGCAGAACAAGATCAGGTAAAGCAAATGATTGCAGAGTATGTGAGCCAAGCTTTGCAAGAATTTGCAAGGGGATTACCAGCGACATCACCTGCATCACTGACACCACCTCCTAATAACACAATCACCGTGGAAAATCCTCAGTCTGGGTTAGTAAACTCAGCAAGGGATGATACTCCTAATGAATCTCTCGAAGCGAGACCACGTATGACTAATAACTCTGAATTACAAAATTTACTACTAACCTTGTAGAAACTGGTGAAGGAACAAAACGATCGAATCGAGCAAATTCCTGGAGTACCACCTGTTATCAAAGGCATTGATGTTGATAGATATTCTCAACAACCTTGGAAACCGAGCGCATCACCTTTGCCTATACCCAAGAAGTTCAAAATGCCTGTTGTCCCTAAGTATGACGGAACAACTGACCCACGTGACAACGTGACTACTTTTACCACTGGAGTAAAAGGCAACGATCTGACAAAACAAGAAATTGAGTCGGTCTTAGTCAAAACATTTGGAGAAACATTTACCAAAGGAGCTCTAACCTGGTACTCTCTTCTCCCTGAAAACTCTATAGATTCTTTTGCTGAACTTGCTGATTCTTTCATAAAACCACACTCCGGTGCACAAAAGGTCGAGAAAAGAATGGAAGACATATTTAAAATAAAGCAAGGAGACACGGAACTACTCCGTGAATTTGTAGACAGATTCCAACAAGAAAGAATACAACTACCAAGGGTGCCTGATAACTGGGAAGCCATGGCATTTGCGAGCAATCTAAATGACAAAAGCTCAAAATCCACGAGAAGACTCAAGGAAAGCTTGAGAGAGTCCCAGCTACAACATGGAATGATGTTTATAACAGGTACATTACTAAACTTCGAATAGAGAAAGATACCATTGCTCGTTCAAGGGATGAAGATCATACCAGCTTTAGACGTTCCAAATCAGATAGGAAATCAGGTAAAAACAGGTACGATCCTTACATGGGACCCTCAGGACGAGAGACTCATCCCAGGTTCGAAAATGTTAGGTAAGAATATAGACCATCGAGCAAAGATACGAGCTCATCCTCATCTAGATCCAGAAAGGATCGAGATAAACGACATAGAGGTAATGCACGAATTGGGGATCACACCTTCAATGTAAGTACCCCTTAACTAGTTTCAATATTAAGAAACATGAGAGATAAGTTTCGATGGACTAAAGAAATGAGGTCAAACCCAAATAAAAGGAATCTAGATTTCTGGTGCGAATTCCATAATGATCATGGACACAAGACTGCGGATTGCAGGTTTTTACAAGGCGAAATAGAACAATTATTGAAACAGGGCTATTTAACAGAATTGTTTAGTGATAAAGGTAAGCAGGCATACATGAAGAACAAGCAGGATCCGCTGAAGCCTCCATCTCCAAAAAGAACCGTCAACGTGATACATGGAGGAGAGGAATTAAACAAAATAGTTTGCAAAGTAGCCTTGAAAATCACAATTACACACAGAAATCGGGTTCGAGAAAATCCAGACGCAGATGATATAACCTTTGATGATGCAGATTTTGGCGGACTAATGCTCCCCCACAACGATGCTATGGTAATATCTTTACTCATTCATGACACTAGCGTTAAAAGAGTGTTGATTGATCCAGGTAGTTCAGTTAACATCATCTTGCTAAGAGTCATGGAAGAAATGCTCCTGGGAAATCAGGTGATCCCAAAGGCACGAGCCATATCAGGGTTTGACAACTCTACAATGATAACCAAAGGAGAAATCGAACTTAGCACTTATGCCGAGGGAGTAATTAAAAACACCAAATTCCAAGTCGTTGATACTGACTTGACTTATAACGTAATCATGGGAAGGCCCTGGATCCACGACATAAAAGCAGTACCGTCCACCTTACATCAGATAATTAAATTCCCTTCAGAATGGGGAATCAGACAGATTAAATTCCCTTCTGTGGTGCATTATAACAAAAATGTAGAGACGGAAGAACCTAAAGATAGGGAAATCTCCCAGACAGATGTTACCGGCCAAACAGGTACGGAAAAAGTTACTAACCAAACAGGTACGAAAGAAGTAAGTGTTCAAACATATACAGAATGAGATACCCATGAGAAGGTGAATCAAGTCACCACAGAAGATTCATTGAATCACAAGGACGTAGACTCCAGACCGGAAGTCATCCAAGAACCGAAGGAAGACGAGCACATCAAAACAACTACAGAAGAGATCGAAGCTGTTCCATTGTTTGAACAAAAAACTGAACAAAAAGTGCATATAGGCACGAGGCTGAGCCCTAGTCGAAGAGGTAAGTTAATTGATTATTTAAAGGCTAACGCAGATTGCTTTGCGTGGTCCCACTCAGATATGACAGGTATCCCACCAGAAGTGATGACTCATAAACTAAATAAAGATCCATCCTTCGTACCTATTAAGCAGAAGAAAAGAAAGCAAGTACCATTCAAGAACCAAGTGATTGACGAAGAGGTACATAAACTCTTGAAAATTGGTTCGATACGAGAGGTAACGTACCCTAACTGGCTAGCTAACACTGTGGTAGCACCAAAAAAGAATGGAAAATGGAGAGTATGCATAGATTATACTGACTTAAATAAAGCATGCCCCAAAGATTTGTTCCTATTACCACATATAGATCAAATGATTGATGCCACCGCAGGTCATGAATTGTTAAGCTTTCTAGATGCGTATTCTAGTTATAATCAGATTAAAATGGATCCCTCAGACGAGGAAAAAACCTGCTTTATTACAAACAGGGGGACTTATTGTTATAAAGTTATGCCTTTTGGCTTAAAAAATGCTGGAGCCACCTATCAAAGGCTAGTGACCAAGATGTTCCAGGAACATCTGGGAAAAACGATGGAGGTTTACATCGATGACATGCTGGTAAAATCAACACGGGCGGAAGACCATTTCCAGCACTCTCTATTACCTTTGAAATTTACGCAGGTATAATATGAAGCTGAATCCAGAAAAATGCGCTTTTGGCGTAGAATCAGGTAAATTTTTGGGTTTCCTTGTACCAAACAGGGGAATAGAGGTAAATCCTGCTCAAATTAAAGCTATAGAAGAAATACCTGATATACTAACAAATAAAAAAGAAGTTCGAAGACTAACGGGAATAATTGCAGCTTTGGGAAGATTTATTTCCAGGTCTTCCGAGAAATATTTTAAATTCTTTTCAGTCCTAAAAAAGCAAGATCAATTCGAATGGACTGAAGAATGTCAACAGGCTCATCTGAAAGCTTATCTATCAAAACCCCCGCTGCTATCAAAGCCGAAGGAAGGGGAGAGGTTGTACGTCTATCTTGTTGTCGCAAAAATTGCTATAAGTGCAGTATTGGTAAGGGATGATAAAGGTAAACAATCTTCTATTTATTATGGAAGCAAAACATTACTAGATGCTGAAACCAGATACCCACATCTAGAAAAGTTAGCCTTAGCTTTAATAATGGCATCTATAAAATTACGACCATATTTTCAATGTCATCCAATCACAGTTGTGACTTCATATCCATTAAGGAATATATTGCATAAACAAGAACTATCAAGAAGATTGGCTAAATGGGCCATAGAATTAAGCGAGCATGATATAATATATCAGCCTAAGACTGCAATAAAGTCTCAAACTTTAGCTGATTTTATCGTTGACTTTAGTAATATCATTGTCCCAGAAGTGGAAAAAGAGTTACAACCCTTTAACGGTGTTAATCCGGGTCTATGGACCCTATTTACCGATGCTTCTTCCAATATAAAAGGTGTCGGTTTAGGCATAGTCTTAATATCACCCACGGGTGAAAAGACACGACAAACTATCAAATGTTATCCTATAACTAACAATGAAGCAGAGTACGAAGTTGTTATTGCAGGACTAGAACTGGCACGAGAACTCTCAATCGAGCAAAATACAATAAAAAGTGACTCCCAGCTGGTGGTAAATCAAATGCAGGGGACATACATCGCTCGAGAGACTTAGATGCAACAGTATCTGGAAAAGGCACGAGAACTAGTGAGACAATTCAAAACGTGGAAGGTAATACAAATACCTAGAGAGGAAAATGCGGAAGAAGATGCATTAGCTAACCTCACAGCACTCACGGAAGTAACAAACAAAGACAATGCAATTGTCGTTCATCTATTCCATTCAGCGATCGACCAAGACAGAAATGAGGTAACTTTCAACAATTTAACCTGGGATTGGAGAAACGAAATCTTAATTTTTTTGCAGAATGGCACCGTACCTAAAGACAAAAAAGCAGCTCACGCACTTCGCCGCAAAGGTGCACGGTACTGCCTCATTCGCAACTCATTATAACACAAGATGTTCGGAGGTCCCCTAGCAAAATGCCTCGAACCTAACCAAATGGAGTTTCTGATGAAAGAAGCCCACGAAGGACACTGTGGAAATGACGTAGGGGCGAGATCCTTGGTAAAAACCCTAATCAGAGTTGGGTACTATTGGCCTAAGATGGAAGAAGAAGCTGAGAACTTCGTATCCAAATGCGACAAATGTCAAAGGTTTTCCAATAACATGCATCGGCCCGCGGAATTATTGCATCTAATAATATCCCCATGGTCGTTCATGAAGTGGGGTATGGAAATAGTGGGACCTCTTCCCACAACTAAAAGACATGTACGATTTTTACTCGTGCTAACCGACTATTTTACAAAATGGGTAGAAGCAGAAGCTTTCAAACAGGTGCGAGAAAAGGAAGTTAAAAGCTTCTTATGGCGAAACATAATATGCCGCTTTGGAATACCAAAGGAGACCGTGCGTGATAACGACCAACAATTCATAGGCTCGCAAATCACAGAATTCTTCGAAAGCTGGAAAATCAAACGGATTACTTCAACACCATATCACCCCGTGGCTAACGGTTAAGCTGAGTCAATGAATAAAGTCATCATCAACAATCTACAGAAGCGACTAGAAAAAGCCAAAGGAAATTGGCCTGATGAGTTACCAACGGTATTATGAGCATACAGAACAACTTCAAAAACAGCCACGGAAGAAACTTTGTTCGCACTTGTTTATGGCTCAGAAGCCTTAATACCCGTGGAGATTGGCGAACCAAGCATAAGGTTTACAACAACCACGGAGAATGAAAACAACGATGAGTTGAGCATTAATCTGGACTTACTCGAACAAAGAAGAGAAGCTGCATTAATACGGATGGCATCTCAGAAACAAATCATAGAGCGTTATTACAACCGTAAAGCTCGCCTCAGATACTTCAAGATTGGGGAATTTGTTCTTAAAAAAGTCTTTCAATAAACGAAAGAAGCAGGCGCAGGAAAGCTAATTCCAAATTGGGAATGACCCTACAAAGTCTGAGGCATAGCAGGGAAGGGCGCTTACGAGCTGAAAGCTATGGATGGCAGAATCCTACCAACAAGCTGTAATGCCATCCATTTGATGAAGTACTACTTCTAAGGAAAAGGAATACCCCCGGTCAGGTATCACACGTTCGATTTTATTTTGAACATTAAAATTTTTACTAACCTCTTTAGATGATAGGCATAAAGTTAACCCATCACCAGATGATGATATTAGACCTGCAAAGACGCGAGGAAGTAATTGAATTCCCGGTCTAGGGTCACTTTCTGATAGATGTTTTAAAGGGTTAAGCAGTCATCATCTAAAAACTATATACCTTCAAGTCCCGTATATTTTTTCCCTTTTCAGGAAAAGGACCACAAGGAAGGAATAGTCAAGTGCTCGAGATTTCTTTCTTCAAAGCTCAAACACTCGGGGGACTATACAGTATGTAAGGCTAAGACGAAGCAAAGAAGACTATCAAAAAGTCAAAGCTCGAGCCTAAAGATCCATCTACCCAACAAGTCAAGTGATACGAGCAAAATCGAAAGAGCCAAAGACTCAAACACAAAGCCTGATCCAGAAAACCTTCGAACATGTTCAGGTTAAAAGGAAAAATATTAGCTACGAGGAAGAAATGCACATCTTTGTATTTATTCAAAAGAAAACTGTTGTAACCAAAAACAGTTGTGGATAAAAGATCATCATCATTGTACTCATTCAAAAGCTGTTGTAACCGAAAATAGTTACGAAATCTTTGTACTCATATAGAAAATTGTTATCAAATACAACAGTTACGGATGAAAGATCAAAATCCTTGTACTTATTTGAAAAACCATTATCAAATAAAATAGTTACGGATGGAAAAGCATTTCCCTCGTGATTATTGAAAACTGTTATCAACAAAAACAGTTATGGGTTAAAAACCCCAACTTTTGTAAAAACTGTTACAAACGAAAAACAATTATTCTCTTGTATTAACTTGAAAAAACTGTTGCATATGAAAAACAGTTACGAAATACAAGTGTATATCAAATCTGTTAAAAAAAAGCAGTTGCAACATGAGTTTTAGACGATAACCAAACACATGTAAAATGTTGTGAAAGTATAAACAAAAACTTTCTTCAGAAACATTCTTAAACATGTGAAAAATTCCTATCACTCTATTGCATTATTACACCATTATGAAGTTGAGATGTCTTCTTCATTAAGTGTTGATAAAAAAGGGCCCTCTTTTATAAACAAATGCCTACTACAAAAAGACACGCATTTTATATGCAACACCGTACCTACTATGAAAAGGTATGAGCAATTTCAACCTACTTATGCAAAAACTCAGAGGTAAAAGAAAAACCTCGAAAATCAAGTATGCAAAAGACTTATAAAGAGTGAAACAAAAACTCAAAGCAAAAGAGTCATACTTGCATATATTAAAGAGGCTAAGTAAAAACTAAGTATTAACTAATACTTAGCCGCATANGGGGGGGTGGGGGGGGGGGGGGGGGGGGGAACCAACATCTTAATTGTCTTTAGAAGGGGGATCAACTTCTTCACTTGAAGAGGGAGCAGGAGAAGCTTGGGACGAGGGGACTTGAGCAGCAGGAGACTCACCTTCAGGTGAAGAGAGATTCTGACCTTGTTGAGCCTTCTCCGTGGCTTCTTTGATTTTAGCTATTTTAGAATTAAGGTCGAAACCCTCTTGACTCATTTCCGTCAATGTGTCGAGGCGAGAATTCATGTACGCCTAACTAACATCGACAACTGCCGCTTCCTCAAGATCTTCATAATCATTCTCCCATATCATGATCTCAGCTCTTAGCCCGTCCCTCTTAGCCTCAACAACATCTTTGGCGACCCTTAAAGGTGCAACAAACCTCTCCAGGAATTGAATTTTGTCCAAGGCATTGCGAAGATCCTCCTGGGTCTGAGTCAGAGATTGCACAAGCTCGCCTGAGTACTCTTCTTTCTGCTCCAGCAAGGCTTTTAAACTCCTAACTTCTTCTGAGGTACGAGACAATTGTTCACCAAATAAAGACTCAAGGATGCTCTTGTCTTTGTCCGCCTGGTTAGAAGAAGCCTTCTCCACTGCCAAATCCGCTGCCATGACTCTCATCTGCCGCTCCAAGGTGCGTTTTTCTTCTTCTAAGTCTTCCATGTCGAGCCTCAGGCTGTCATATTGCCCCTTCCAGTTACCCGCTTCAACCTGCCACTCTTTTATTTCCTACTCCGCATTAGAAACCTTCCTCATGAGCTCCGTGCCTATAAGATTGATCTAAAAAAAGGAAATCAATTAGATACGGCAATTACATGTACAAGAATGAAATGCAAAAGAATGCAGTTTACCTTCAAAGAGGAATGCACGATCTCATTAGCCCAGGTAAGAGAACTCTGGCTATCCAGCTTGGTCCTCTCTGTTGGGCCTATCAAGGGCTTCAACCACACATCAGGCTGGCCGGATTTCTTAAAAAGGCTCCCAATAGCCGGGACTTCGATTAGCACCTGCATCTTCTCTCTACTGGAAGACCCTACTTCTCTAACAGGAGGAGGCACGGAAGCAGGCTTGGATTAAGAATCCACTGGAAATGAAGTCTGAGGAGCTGAAAAAGCCTCAGGCAAAGCAGCAATGGGAGCAATAATAACCAAAGGAGCATAGGAAATAACAGGAACAAATGAAGGAGTTCTACTAAAAGTGGGAGGAAAAACAGCCAAGGGAGCTTCATTAACATCAGGGCCAAAGCCTTCACGGAACAAGTGATCCACAGAATCACGCACAAGAGAGGGAGAAACATCCTCGAAGGTAGAAGGTCCGACTTCAGGTACGGGAGGCACAACCAAGGGTGTAGACTCATCGTCTGAAATCACCCTCATTCTACGCGACCTATGCACCAAAGTGCCCTCCTCTTCCTCCTCCGCTTCCGAGGTCCTAGTTCCACCAGCCTTTCTCTTAGAAGACGAAGATACTGAAATAATTTCCTGGGCCTTAGCCAGGGACATTTTGGAAACAGACGCAGCAGACACTCCATGGATAGGAAACCCTATAAAAAATAAAGGGTTAAAACGAGAAAGAGATTCGAGCAAGGAAAGAAACGAAAAAGCTTCACTTACCGTGAGTTTTCACTTTCCAACCGTACTTCCCAGAGAAGTACTTCCAAGACATTTCCTTCAACGAAGCAATCGACAATAACTTTTCTACCCAATAACGGATACCGGAGACATTCTCAACAGTACTCATGATTGCTGAAAGAAGAAGAAACGACTACGGTGTTAATAAAACACTTAAAGCAAAAAGAGAAAAATAACAAATGTGAGCTAAAATGTACTCACGTGCATGATTCCACTTCTCGAGGAAGGGAAGATTTTTTCCGCCCACTAAACCAGCAGTGGGTGCAACAATGTACCGAAGGTACCAACCTCTATGAATTCGATAACGACTGGATCAATAGGAGGTTTAAACCCTAAAATAAAAGGGTAGGTATAAACGAAAGAATATCCCGTCTTGTAAGACGTTATTCTATGGTTGCTATTCGGAATAATGATAGGAAAATCATACTTCCAAGAACATTCCCTGCGAACAAGGGGAATCAAACCTTCGGTGATAAGGGTAGGATACCTATCGGCACTATCAAGGGATAACGACTAATCTACAAGGACCTGACTATCCCTAGTGAAGGTAAACTCAGCAGGAATGATTTCATCAACTCGTGGTTCGCGTAAGGGTTCGTGATGTTCTCTACCCCTAGACGAAGACCTGGAAGCCCTAGCTCTTGGAGAAACTAAAGACCTAGCAGAAGGAGGGGAAGTAATCTGGGAAAAAGAAGAGCCTCTTGAAAGAGTATAACATAAACTCCTCAGTCTACCACCTCTCCGGCTCCGAGTCGGAGCAGAAGAAGGGGTCAAATCCTCTACATCTATCACTCTTTTAGCCTTGTTCGAAGAAGACATGTTTACGAAGACAAGGGAAAAATTCTTTACAAATAAAAACACAAGTTAGAAGTTTTTCGTGAAAGTAAAGAAAGGAAAATAGGTATTTATACTTGAAGACAACTGTCAAACATGGGAAAACACAATGATGAGAAAGTCATAATTGAAGTTGTCACTTCATGACTGATGCAGCCGCAAAAAGCCCTAAAAAGCATCGAGTAATTGCAGAACCAATCCGGAGGGAACACGTGGATAGAGCATTAAATGGAAGTGACAATCGACTCCTATGTTCAGAGAAGGATGCAATGTTTCGAGGTAAAGCGGCGGCAAAGTATTCCCACCATAAATGCGTATCCACTTACCAAATATTAATCGATAAATAAATGGTATGTGGGGGGGACTATCTGTATTGGTAAAAAAGAGTTTCATACGTATGGTAATTCTTGATGACTCAGCCGGTTACGTGGACCAAGGAAAACATGACTGCTGGACATGATTTTTTAAAGAGGCGCGGAGCGAAGAGTCACGACTCAATAAACCTACGGGGTAGTCAGCTACAAGAAACTCAACCTGATTGAGACAAGGAAGAGACACGGTCAGAATAAATCCAGACAGAGCGACGGACATATTCAGAAATCTTCAATTAATGACCTACACGTTACACAACCTTCACGAAACAGTTACAATTATTCTTTGTAACGTTACATTAATGTAATAATTATCATTAATGTGCCATAATTTCAAGAAATAGACGTTATATTAAGGAAATTTGCTATATAAGGGAATAAAGTATCACTTGTAAAGTCATCTGAACTACGAATACAATACTCTTTACTTTTCTGTGCATCATATTATTGTCTATTTACTTACTCCTTTTTACTTATTATTATTTCCTTGATTATCAAAAGCCCGTATTCATTCCTAAAAATAGCTTTAGGCAAAGGATCTAATTCTTTGGTTAAACAAATTGATTCCGTTACCGAGAATCTGATAATCTTTGTTTGCTTTTCAAAGCGATATCCTCTGAACTATGTCGAGCTCCAACGACAATAACCAGCAGAGAAATGAGACTCCATCACCTCTGCCATCCCCAAGAGGTTCAAGGGAACAATCCCAAGAGAGATCCAACAACAACAACGATAATGATCAAACAGTAGAACAAGATCAGGTAAAGCAAATGATTGTAGAGTATGTGAGCCAAGATTTGCAAGAATTTGCAAGGGGATTACCAGCGGCATCACCTGCATCACTGACACCACCTCCTAATAACTCAATCACCGTGGAAAATCCTCCGCCTGGGTTGGTAAACTCATCAAGGGATGACACTCCTAACGAATCTGTCGAAGCGAGACCAGGTATGACTAATAACTCTGAATTACAAAATTTACTACTAACCTTGCAGAAACAGATGAAGGAACAAAATGATCGAATCGAGAAAATTCCTGGAGTACCACCTGTTATCAAAGGCATTGGTGTTGATAGATATTCTCAACAACCTTGGAAATCAAGCGCATCACCTTTGCCTATACCCAAGAAGTTAAAAATGCCTGATGTCCCTAAGTATGACGGAACAGCTTACCCACGTGACCACGTGACTTCTTTTACCACTAGATTAAAAGGCAACGATCTGACAAAACAAGAAAATGAGCCGGTCCTACTTGTCACCTCACCTATACACCACACACACGCAAATTCACATAACATATAATTTGGGGATTCCTATTCCCTCAAGTCCAGGTTAAACCAAGTACTTACCTCAATTCTGCAAGTCACTCGCTGCTCAATTATAGATTTTCCTTTAGAATCTTGATCTAACCCGCTGGAATCCGAATCCCGATGGTGAAAATAGCCTCCAAAATTGCTCAAATCCGAGCTCCCCAACTCAAAATATGACCGAATGAACAATCCATTGTTTTATATATTTTTCTGCCAGCTATTCTGTCTCGTTTCTCATGTCAAACGATCCAGAAACTCACTTTTTATGCCTCCAATGTATTCCTTGTGAAATTCTAGTCACGTTGGGCTTTTGAATCACTCAATTCGACATTATAATGAAGGAAATATGTAGGTTTTAATATTTTCAAATAGTGCAGGTTTTTAAAAAGAAATTTTTACATTCCTATATCATATATGAAACCTTATCACCCTCCATGTTTAAGGTTTGATTTAATTATATTTAGTATACCAAATTACCAAATCTATACCATAATTAATTTAGGATTATAATTAATGGGCAGTTTTTTACTCCTTAATTAAAGGGGTATAATTAATGGGCAGATTTTTACTCCTTAATTAAAGGTGTCCATATATCCCACGTTTCTCTCTCCCCATCATTTGTAACCAGCCGTTTTCCCCTCCCCTTTCTTCCTCTTCTCCCTTCCTTCTTCTTCAAATTGTAGAATTCAGACCTTCGAGATTCAACAAGTCGAAATTGCTACATTCTGTTCTTCATCGTTTTCAGAAATTGGCGATCATATATATGTTCTTCATCTTTTCTTCTCTCAAATCCACCATTGACAGCCATTAAAAAGCTTGAAAGCTTGAATTCAAATTTGGGTTTTCAAAAATCATTATTTGTTTGGATTGGGTGTTGTTGAAAATAATCGGGAATATGGTTTGGAGTTTATATCTCAATTTTGAGGGTTTTTGGTGAAGATGGGACTTGGTTTTGACTGATTTTCAGATTGAATCTCGAAGAAGAAGAAGAAGAAGAAGAAGAAGAAGAAGAAGAAGACATATTACAGAAATTGTAGATAAATTGTAGTTAAATTGTAGTTAAATTGTAGATTGTGTCCAGAATGTAGTTAATGTATAGTTTTTTTGTAGACAAATTGTATTCTAAACATCATAATAAATACATTTAATATAACTACAAAATTTTCTATTCATCTACAAAAATTCTACCAAAAAACTAAAAATAAACTACAAAGTCAAACAGATCTCAATGTTGTATCACTCAATTCTCATTCGATTGTAGTTTAATTGGGATTTTTGACATAATTGCGTTTTTTGCAGAAGATTTGTAGAAGTTTTAGTCATTTATAATTTGTGAAAACAAAAAACAAAGCATCTACAATCAAAATACAAATAATCTACAATTTATCTACAAAATATCTACAAACTGGGTACATTGAATAGAAAGAGACGAAAATTAATACAGCGTGATTTGCGTTTGAAATTTTTTGAAAGAATCTTTAATTCCCCAATATTAGCGCACCTAAATAAGGAATTTTAATACTACAATGATTCCTTATTTAATGAAATATCTGAAAGAATATTTACTTCCTTAATTTTAGTGCCTAAATAGGAAAATTATATCTACTAAGATTCTGTATTTAATGCATTGTATCTGTTTTGTAAAAAAAACTATTAACAGGGCGGATAATTTTTAAATCATGAACATATTTAGTAATATAATTTCCTATATGGTATAGGAACAAAAATGTCTCTTTTAAAAACGCCGCCAATGACAATTTCATAATTAATCTGAAAAATCTGGCAACCTTAGTAAAATGACCATAAAATCCTCATACGATGTCCAAATTCGATGATTCTTTTTGCTACGGGTCCGTAATGACGGTACATGTCTAATACTTCAATCAAAACAGAAACCAAAGCTTATTTGTTCAATATGATATCATTTGTGCTTGAAGAAACGACGTCAAAACATAAGAAAAACGAGCACAACACAACCCAAACCTATCCGAAACTCACTCGAGACCCTCGAGACTTCAACCAATAATTCAAACAAGTCATATATCACTACTCGAACTTATTCTAACCTCCAGAACACTCAAGACAACACTAAATCAACCTCAGATTCAAGCCAAAGAACTTCTAAACTTCCAAAATTCGCTAACGACGTCGAAACCTACCAAACCACGTCCGAATGACCTCAAATTTTGCACACACATCACAAATGACACTAAAAACCTACTCCAACTTCTGGAACTCCATTCCGACCCCGAAACCTAATTTTCCACTATCGATCAAAATCGCCAAATTTCTAACTTTCATCAATTCAAGCCTAGAACGGAGTCTTAGTTCATAAAATGACCCCTTGGGTCATCACATGACGAGAGCCAATATGTAGCTACATTCATATTATTGTCCGGGTATACTTAGGTTCACATCATACTATATTTGTATTGTTTGCTTAGTCTCTCGCTTTTTATTTCCCTTGTTTTACATTCTATTCGACACTAGACTTGCTAATGTAGAGACTTCATGGGTTCATGATTAGCCATCAAATATTATTACTCCTCTTACGGCTTGTCTTTGATATATATATATATATTCCTCACTAAACTATTTTCATTAAAAAAAAGTTCAACTCACACGTTTATTCGTGTGTGGGGTAAAGGACCCGACAAAGATTCTTATTCCAATGGTATCGGGCCGTTCGCCTCGGCAGGATTATGTATTTCACTTTTTATTGGATCGGGTCATTCGCCTCTGTAGGATTTATGTACCTAACTCTCATGAGAGCGGGTCGTTTGCCTCGGCAGGTTAATTGAATTACCATATGACTCGGGCCATTCGACCCTCCGCAGTGCACAATTTTATTATTATTATGTTGGATCAGTTGTACACCTTGACATTTCCTACGTTATATTACCATGAAATCGTGCATAAAACTTAGCAAGAAGCCAGTGGATCTGTAGATTTCAGATTTGAATTATGGTAAGCCACTTGATGAGTTTCCCTATACCTATATATATGTTCTGGGTAAGGAGGGGAGTTTTAATAAAGAGCTTGAGTTTCTCATGAAGAGATTTGTGCCATGTGAATTATACATTTTTATTTCATTTATGTACTATGCCTCATACTTACTTATTTCTTTAATGTACCTTATGTTGTTGGACCACTAGTGAGTGTCGATGTCGACCCCTCATCACTACTTCCTTGGGGTTAGGCTAGACACTTACTGGGTACACATTGCTTACGTACTCATACTACACTTGCTGCACATTTTTGTGTAGATGCATTTATGTTTGGCGGCCTTGTGAGAGCAGAGACGTATATGCGTGCACAGACTTAGGTGAGTTGCACTTCGTATTTCGACCCGCAACAAGCATGGTCTCCTTCAGAGTACTTGTATTTCTCATGTCCACTTGTATTCTAGACAGATACTGTATTTTATTTCATATTCTTAATTGATGATCATGCACTTGTGACACCGCGTTTTGGGATGATTATGGGTCATTATGTATTGAAAATTATTAAAATACCATTATTTACTCTGTACTTTTCCCTCTATTTCTATTCAATTGAACGAAATATGATTTCAAAAATATTAAAATGAGAAACAAATTAAGTATTTATTGTTGGATGGTGTCCGGCGCCGTTACAATCTTAATGGATTTTTGGGTCGTGACATCGATGCGGTACATGAATTTCCTTCTTCACTTGCTCATTTTTTACTCTTGGTTGGAATTATCAAATTCTGCCTCAATTTCAATCTCCTATTCGATTGATTGAAACTTCGAAGGGAGGAAGTTGCCAAAAGTCAGTGGAATTCTCCTATGTTGAATTCCATTCACCGATGTTACCATCGCCGCCTCCGTCAGAGCCGCCGAACGGCCCCCTTGGTGGTGGTTATGGGTCATCTCTTCAGTATACAACGTATGTTAGCATGCCTCACTTAACATGCGCCGAGAGCAAAAAATAGAGCTCTTCGTAATAAGTCTAAGTAGCTAGGAAAGAAGCCTTTTTTTTAATCGGGAGAGCTTTACCTTCAAAATAAATTTTCCAACTTAAATTCGAATTAGCCGGTCCAAAATAGATACTGGAAAAACAAAAAATTATAATAACAAAACATAAGTGAGCGTCATATCCATCTCTCTCTCTCTCTCTATATATATATATATATATCAATCTATCTATCTACCTATATTATTATAAAAGCACGAATAAAATTTATGCTAAATGTTGAGCAATAAAAATATCCCTAAAATATTAGCGGACTTTTATGCCCCTCGGTATTAAATATTTCTCCAAAAGAAATTATTCCGTATTGGATAGTATTGTAATAACTAGAATTTATATATAATATAAACTATGATTCATACTCTTCTATGAAGTTATATGCGATACACACTCGGAATCATATTCTTCTGCATAGTTGTTTACTATTAGGATTCACATTATTTCATATGCTTATAAAATGTGTTTAGCATCATAGTCAAAGAAATTTGTATTAGACTAAAGGAGTTGTTCAAGCTTTAGTAATACTTTCACTTTATGCAATGTTATGATGCTTCCTTCTCTAAAAAAAGTGATGGCTGAATTTAAGGGAGAAAAAAAAGGAGTACAAAGGAATTGTTCAATATTTGGTAATAATTTCACTTTCTGCAATGTTACAATGCTTCCTTATCTAGCAGTTATGTTTGGTTGAGTGGTTTTGCTTCTATTTATTATTTTAATTATTTATATAGAATGTAAGCTAATATAAATCTGTGCGGCTACATAATATATGTTGGCAAGATTCGCATGCTTCCCTTATCTATTGAAGGTGGGTTGAGTTTATTAGTCAAAATTTGTATATAAAAATATGATTTGGGTGTATGTGTAATGATCCGATCGGTTGTTACGAGAGTTTTAGTCCAATTTCCCTATTTCTGCTTTATTATATGTGTTTCAACTCTATTATGTTGTGTCAGGTTGGTTGGCTCGGGTTCAGTGTGATTATGGAGAGGAATGAGACACTTAGTCTCTCAAGTTTGTTATTTAGCTGGAAAAGTCAACCGAAAGTTGACTTATGGGTAAACGACCCCGTATTAAGGTTTTTATGGCTCAGGTAACTTTGTTAGGTGACTTAGGACTTGGGAGTGCGTTCGCAATGTAGTTCGGAGGTCCGTGGTAGAATTAGGCTTGAATTGGTAAAATTGAATATTTGACGGTTTCTGGTCGGCAGTGGAAAATTAGATAACGGGGTCGGAATGGAATTTTGAAAGTTTGAGTAGGTCCGTAGTGTCATTTTTGACGTGTGTGCAAAATTTCAGGTCATCTAGATGTGGTTTGGTTGGTTTCGGCATCGTTGGCGAACTTCGAAAGTTTTGAAATACTTAGGCTTGAATTCAGGGTTAATATGGGATTGTTAGCATGTTTGGTTGAGGTCGCGAGGGCCTCAGGTGAGTTTCAGGTGGTTAACGGATCAATTCTTGGCTTTAGAAGTTGGCAGATTTGCTGGTGTTCTGTTGCAGAGAATTCCTTCTTCGCGTTCGCGAGAAGGCTATCGCGTTCGCGGAGGGTTATTGAGAGCAGAGGATTTTTTTTCTTTGCATTCGCGAAGGGAAGGCCGCGAACGCAAAGGTTTGAGTGGAGTATGCATCGCGGACGCGCTCGAGTTCTCGCGTTCGCAAAGAGGAATAAGGCAGATGGGGATCCCGGGTGTTTTGTCTACGCGTTCGCGAAGTTTAAAGCTGGTAAAGCACCGCGTTTGCGAAGCTGTTGTCCCATTCACAAAGAGTAAAGTGGAAAGGCAGTTGGGTTGGCCAACGCAAGCGTGAGAGGAAAGTCGCGTTCGCGAAGAAGAAAATTTGGGCAGCAGTATTTAATTCCAAAATTGAGGGTTTGAGTCTATAATTCCAAATTCAATAAAGAGCTCGGGGAAAAGAGATTTTAAAGAGGATTTTCAGAGGAGTGATTGGGGAGTGTTCTTCACTTAATTTTGGTTAAATTTCATGATTGTGCCTTGATTTTTAGGAGAAAATGGAGGAGAATTGGAGAGTGGATTTTGGGGATTTGTATGGCCATTTGATGTCGGATTTTGATGAATTTCAGGATTCTAGTTTTGTAATTTTTGTCGGATTTCGAGATGTGGGCCCGGGGGTCCGGTTTGGCCAATTTTGAGATTTTTTTATTTAATTTGATAATTTTCCTGTGGGTTTTGTTCCTTTATCATGTATTAATGATATGATACTGATTTTGGATAGATTTCGGTTTGAGGTAAGTAACGCTTCCAAACTTGGTTCTGAGGGTTTGAAACCCTGAACTATGTGTTATATGATTAGAATTGAGGTGACGCACATGCCAAGTGGCAGGCGTGAGGGCGTGCACTGTGAGAACGGTGACCTGGTTCATTCCATGGCACATTTTAATGATTCCTTCTTATTGATATCTGTGTTTCAATCAATGTGATTAATGCAAACATGCTAGAAATCATGCTAGATATTATGTTAAGGCTTCACGCCGATACTGTTGAGACCCGAGTGGTTGCTTATTGCTGTCATCTCATGTGTTTCATTGATATATATCAGACTTGTTATTGCATATCATATCATGTCTCAGTCTCGGTAATTGTTGTTTTACACATTATATCATTGATTCGGTCCAGTTCATGCATTGTGAGCCGGTGTGAGTGAGATTGGAGATTGATCACTGAGTGAGGCCGAGAGCCTGCTATTGAGCGATAATTATAGGATCGGGTTGCACGCTGCAACATGCTATATTGATTTACGTCTGGATTGGGATTATGATAGCGTTTGGGCTGTAGGAGCCCCTACAGAGTCTCTAACACACCCCAGTGAGAGCAGTGATGTTATTGAGGGATGGATCTTCCCTGCACATGGATCGTGTCCGAGTGTTTGTATCTGGAGATTGATCTTCTCCGTGGGGATAGATTAGTCATCCTCAGTACTAAGTGACTACTGTCAAATGTGTATATATTTCGGGATGGACCTTCCCTGGGCCATGAGAGCCATATACAATACTAAGTGGATAAGTATGTGAGAATGGGAGCTCATTGTGCGTTTCATACAGTTGATGCATTGGCATGTAAAGTACGTTGAGTTATATATGTTAAACTATTCGGATCTGTACTTGTCTTATCACTTTGAACTATTAGTTAATTGAAAGCATGCCTAAATTTCTATACATTAATTTTGTTATGAATATTGAGGTTTAGTTCGTCACTACACCTCAGCCCACAGTTTGGGCTCGTTGCTTACTGAGTTGGTGCACTCACGTTACCCCCTGCACCTTGTGTGCAAATCCAGGTACTTCAGGTCCTGGTAGCGGTTGCTGATTATTTTGGAGCAGAGTTTTAGTCAGGGATTTCGAGGTAGCTGACTTGCGATCGCAGCCTCGTCTTCTCCTTCCTTATCTTCCCTTTGGCATATTGTTATTATTTCAGGCAATGGTTGTCGTTCTATATTTTCGCATTTGTAGTTCTGTCAGCTCATGACTTAGTGATACCCGGTGTCGGGACTTTATTTCAGTGTTTTTGTTGAATTTAACTTTTAATTAGTAATTTCTATGAGGAGAATATTATTATTATTAAATGGTTTTCATGAAAAATCGAATTGTTTGAAATTGTGTGGCTTGCCTAGTTCCACGATTGGCGCCATCACGAACGAGTGGTTTTTGGGTCGTGACAGTACGTGAACACAAACATTTATGTGAATATATTATTTTTGTAATTTTTTGGGTAGAATTTTGAAAGAGACGATTGTTTGTAATTTTTTCAAAGACAACACATGGAGAAATTAATATGAAAAAATATTATTTTTTTTGTTTATGAAGATGTAAGTTTTGCGTTCAATTTCTTGTTCTTTGTGTCTTTGGTTATAGCAAAATCTTTATAGCTAATATCGGAAGTGCACCTGATCACAAATTTTAAATGGCAAAATATTTTACTCTACTAAGTGTTATGAGTTTATGATTGTTTTGCGGCAAAGTACGATTCGCCGCTAATTAAGAAATTTTTTATTGTAAAATATACTTTTCAAGATTCATATCACTTGTGAGAATCCTCACTTAATGTGATGATCCAATGAGACATTTTATGAATTAAGACTCCGTTCTAGACTTATTAGCCATAAAAAGATTAATTTTAACTACCTCAAGGTGCGTGCGCAGTCCGGGCGTGAAACCGAAAAGCTTTTATGTGAAAAATATAAGAAATACTGATTTTTAGAGTTAATTTTCGGTTTTAGTTGACTTTGGTCAACATTTGAATTAAACGAACCCGGATCTGTGTTTCAACAATCCCGAGAGGTCCGTAGTAAAATAAGGGACTTGGGAGTGGCCCCGGAATTTAATTCCGAGGTCGCAAGCCTTAAAAATCAATTTTTGAAAGAAATTATTTTGTCGAATTATTAAGGAAATAAAGAAAAGAATTAACGTTTGAAACCATTAGTATCATGCCCGTATTTTGGTTCTGGAGCCCGGTATAAATTTGTTATAGTATTTAAGTACTATTTGTGAAGTTTGGTGAGAATCGGAGTTGATTTGACGTAATTCGGATGTCCGGTTGAGAAATAGTGAACTTTAAATGTTCTTGAGAAAACTGATAAGTTTTGAGGTTAAATTCATAAGTTTTAGATGTTATTTTCATGATTTGATCGCACAAGCAAGTCCGCATTATATTTTTAGACGTGCGTGCATGTTTGGTTTAAAGTCCCGAAGGCTCGGGTGAGTTTCAGGTAAGCTTCAGAATGTTTTTAACTTGTAAAACAAATCTGCTGTCATAACTGTTTCTGGTGCACTGGTGCTCCACGTTTTTTTTTCCTCAAAACAAATAATAAATAAAAATAAAAATAGCCAAAAAGCCCACAAGCGCTGCACACCCAAGTCCGTCACCCCACAAACGCAGCGCAGAAAAACTTCTTCTCTTTGTAGCATGCAAGTGCCGTCAACCATGTCTGCCGAATCTGCTTCTGCAATTCCCAAAGGCCAAGTTGATTTGTCGGACTTCATAAACTGGTGTGGCGTCGAACGCCTTAACCAAAACAGCAACCACTCTATCTCCAATGCCCTCAAATAAGGCTACAGAGAAGATAAGGGCTTGAACCTAGAGAGTGATGCAAATGAGCAGCTATTGATTGACATAACTATTAATCAAGTTATCAAACTGCATTCTTTTGTTATCAAAGGACCTGAGGAGGAAGGTCCTAAAACTATGAAGCTATTTCAAACAAGGAGCATATGAGATTTAGTAACGTCAGTGATTGTCCTTCGAGTGATACAACAGTTTTGTCTGAAGATAATCTCACGGGAAAACCAGTTATCTTGAAGTACGTTAAATTTCAAAATATTCGCAGTGTGACCATTTTTATAGAGGACAATAAATCTGATTGTGAACTTACAAGAGTTCAAATAAACTTGTCCTGTATGGAACAACCGTCGAGTGCGTTGGCGCTAAATTCGAAAGAAAAAGCTATAATTGAGTAGTGAGTGGCCTCCGGAATTGAGGTAAGTGTTTGGTCTAACTATGACTTGAAGAAATAGGACTCCCCACTTGTTTGATATGTGAAATGCATGGGCGTGGTGTATAGGTGAGGTGACGAGTATCTATGCACAACCTGTAACGACCCGACCGGTCGTTTTGCGTATTAGGATCCCATTCCCTTAAATAAAACCTTCCATAACGGCTATTCGTGCTTTATGACTTGCGGGGACGGGGGATTCGGGGATGGTTTGAGTGATTTAGGAACACCTGGTTCTTTAAGGTTGGCCTATTTGGCCAAGTTTGACTTCGGTCATTATTTTGAGCAAACGACCTTGAAATCGAGTTCTGACAGCTCCAATAGCTCCGTATGATGATTTCGGACTTGGGTGTATGTTCGGCTCGGGTTTTCGATGACACGGGAGCATTTCGGCGCCCGAAATGAAAATCAGGATTTCCTTATGTTTGAAATTTTGTTTGGGATGTGATTTTATGATAACGAGGTCTGTACAGAATTCCGAGACAGGAAATAATTCCGTTATGTAATTTATGACTTGTCTGCAAAATTTGAAGTCATTCCGAGTAGTATAGGCCCGTTCGGTGCATTGATGTGATTTCTAGAATTTCAAGTTCTTAAGTTTTGATTCAATTTGGTTTTGGGGTTGAATTCTGAGTTTCGTTGTTGTTTTTCATGTTCCGAGAGTTCTTACTTGTTGGCGTCTTTGGATGGGGTCCCGAGGGGCTCGGGTGAGTTTCGGACCCCTCAGAATTAATTCCTAAACACCAAAAATTTTCTATATGATTTTCTTCAGTGCGTTTGCAGGTGCAAGGCTGCGATCGCACAAGAGAATTGGAATAGGGGTGGAAAATGCCCTGTGCGATCGCACAGGTCTATCCGCGATCGCCTAGGGTAAGTTTTTGGATTGGCCCAGATTAGTTCTCTGCAATCGCAACCCATACCCCCGCGATCGCACAAGCCTGTTTCCCCTATTCTCCGCGATCGCTAGCCTATAACTGCGATCGCACAATACTCTTGAGGGCCCTAGGTAGTTGGTCTGAGTGAACGCACTGCCCCAGTTGCGATCGCACAGTATAAGCAGCTGGGCAGTGTGATTTTAATACGGGATTTGGCATTATTTCACCATTTCCATCTTCTTCCCCAAGCTTCATGAGAGCTTTCAAGAGGAGCCTTCCACCTAGTTTTTAAGGTAAGTAAAATTCTCCCTAACACCTAGCTCTAAACATAAATTCCTAGTTAATCTTCCTTCTAAATTATCAAATTCATGAAATTGGGTAGTAATTTAGGGCTTTTGATAAATTTGTGAATTATCCGTTTAAAGCCGCGAATTTAAGTATTAATTACATAATTATGATCCTTAGGCTACGAGTGAGTTATCCCTTCGAGAATTCTCGAAATCTGAACGTGCGAGCCCGGGGTTGAAATTCCAAGATCCTTCAAGAATGACTAATTTTGGGTTTATTGGTTAATTCTTCTTCTCTGAACTTAAGTTGATTCAATTCGCTATATTTGGCTAGTTGCGAGCCGTCGAGGGTAGATTTCGGAGATTCGGGCGCATCCTTGATCCGAGGGGGGTGATTTCGTCATGAGGTGAGTCTCCTTTCCAACTTCGTAAGGGGGAAATGTCCCTATAGGTTCCTTATTTGTTAAGTATACATGTTGTGGGGGCTGCGTACGTACCAAGTGATACGTGGCGACTATATTGCTATGTCGGGTAGATTTAGGACTCACGAGCATACCTTTATGTGCCTTATTTGTACTTTGTATGTAATGTAAGTTGTGATTGTTGTTGAGATGACATGGAAATGTGAAATATTATGAATGCAATCTCAATTGGCTACAGTGGTATTGATACGGTCCTGTTGGGTTCACTGTTGAGTCGGTACACGTATAAAACTATATATATAAATATGCACTTATCATTATCGAGTCATCACACGAGTCGTAGGTAGGATTCGCGATCGTGGGTAGCGTATCATTATCGAGTCAGCACACGAGTCGCAGGTAAGATTCGCGATCGTGGGGAGCTTATCATTATCGAGTCAGCACACGAGTCGCAGGTAAGATTCGCGATCGTGGGGATGTTATAATTATCGAGTCAGCGCATGAGTCGCAGGTAAGATTCGCGATTGTGGGGAGCTTATCATCATTGAGTCAGCACACGAGTCGCAGGTATGATTCGCGATCGTGGGTAGCTTATGGCCTCAGTTCTTATGACCACCCTTATGACTCCGGCCGGTTGTCTTGTTCTAGTATTGTATTATCACTTAAGTTTGAGTCACTTATAGTGGGATTGACAGGTATTGTGTAAATGGAGGATTTGGCACTTGCAGTTCATTTTCAGTTGTTACTTGGATTACATTATTTGCTCATGTACTTGTTGATTTCTGCTTCACACGCCTACTGCTTTTGCCAAATCCCTTTTTATATTATATTGCTGGACCTTAGTGAGTATCTAGTCGACCTCTCGTCACTACTCCTTGGAGTTTAGACGGGATATTCACTGGGTACATATTTATTTATGTACTCATGCTGCACTTCTTCTTCTTCTGTACATGATTGTACATGTCCGGAGGCTGGTACATCTGATTATCAGGCCAGTGCTAGATACTGATTTGCGTGATTAGACTTCACGGTGAGCTGCTCTCCCTGGCGACCTCCTAACATCACCCTGAAGTTCCTTTTGTCATTTTCCCCGTCTATTTCATCCAGACTGTGGATTTGTATATATATGTATCTTGTATATTCCGATAGTTTCCCGTGACACTCGTGACACTAGTTCCTGGCACACACGTAGTGTATATTTTGGGTTTTTGGGCTGTATATATTATATAGACATGCTTATCGTTTGGTTCACGTATTTATGGTTTTACTTCATATTGCAGGCTATTGTCATATTCATATCTGATAAAAAAAACAAATTTGTAAATGTTGGAATGTTAGGCAACTGGGAAGGTAACTCGTAGGGTCATTCATGTTGGCTGGCCTAACCTCGCTGTTGGGCGCCATCGCGACCTAAATTAGGATTTGGGTCGTGACAACGTGGTATCAGAGCCTTAAGTTCACGTAGTGTCACGAGTCACGGGTAGACCCTAGTAGTGTCTTGCGGAGCGGTACGGAGACGTCTGTATTTATCTTCAGGAGTCTATAGGGTGTTAAGAAACTCCTCTTTGTTCATATCATATCGTGCAACCGATGATGTACTAAAATTTGATCTTCTACTCTCTCATAGATGGTGAGGATGCGTAGTTCTCATGTTCCTGATCCATGAGAGGCTGCTACCCTCACCGCTCGAGGCCGTGGTAGGGGCAGGGGTAGGGCACCTGCCCGAGGCAAGGGACGAGGGCGTCCTAGAGCTGTACCAGTTGCACCACTTGAGGATCTTATTATCGAGGAGCAGGATGAGTTGCCTCTCATTGCTCTTGCTCCAACGGACTTTATGACGGCGCCAGGCCTCCAGGAGGTCATGGGCCGCATGTTGAGATTCATGGACACCATGTCCCAGGCAGGCATATTTCCAGCAGATCCTGCCACTTCCCAGGCGAGAGGGGGAGTTCAGACCCCTACCACTCAAGCCACTGGACAGGCAGCAGCACATCATACTCCGGGTACACCGCCCGTGGGTGGAGTTCAACCTATAGTAGCACAGCAAGATCCCAGGCCAGTTGCAGAGGGAGACCAACAGAAGATGCTAGATAGATGGACCCGGCTTTGCCCTCTAGTCTTCGGGGGTGAGCAGGGCGAGGATGCCCAGGATTTCATTGACAGGTTCAGGGACAGACTTCACAATATGAGGATATTGAAGTCTCATGGTATAGACTTCACTACATTTTAGCCTGAGGGTCGAGCTCGCCGTTGGTGGCAGTCATATGTTCTTAGCAAGCCAGCGGATTTTTCTCCTGTCACGTGGAGCCAGTTTACTCAGCTATTTCTGGATAGATACCTTCCGCCGTCTAAGAGGGAGGAGCTTCGGGGTCAGTTTGAGCGGTTAGAGCAAGGGCAGATGTCCGTGACAGATTATGAGGTGAGGTTTTCAGAGTTATCCCGCCATGCTCTCATGATATTGCCCACTGATGCCGAGAGGGTGCGGCGGTTCGTGGCAGGCTTACATCCAGGTATCAGGACCTTTATGGAAAGAGAGGTAGAGGTGGGTAACCCATACCACCTTGTAGTCGAGATAGCTCAACAGATTGAGGGTTACCGACTGAGGAGCAGGGAGCAGGGCCTGCAGGGTCAGCAGGACAAGAGGGCCATATTCTCGGGTGACTTCAGGGGTACTCCAGCTAGGGGCAGGGGTCAGTTCGGAGGCGATGAGTTCAGTAGGCCTTCATATACAACACCTCCACCACCTCCCAGGGGTGTTCCAGCAAGGCCTCTGTTCAGCGTCATGCCAGAGCGCTCCTACCGTTCTCCAGCCATCCACAGTTTATCCAGTGGTTACTCTAGCCGTCAGAGATCCTCCGGTTCCTATTTTAGTGCTGTGTTAGGTGATCCTCATCGCACTCCGGCCATTCGGGACTCTTACTCCACAGGACAACAGGATATGTGACATTGGAGATGCTATGTGTGTGGGGACTTAGGCCACGTGAGGAGGGATTGCCCCCACCATCGGGGCAAGGCCGTGTAGAAGAGTAACCAGCCTATGACTTTAGCACCAACAATTCGACCACCTAGGGGTGGGGGTCAGGTTGGCAGGGGTCGTCCTAGAAGGGGAGGCCAGTCAGGAGGGGGTCAGTCAGCTCCAGCTCGTTCTGGGGGAGCTCAGTCTTTAGATGCTACAACCAGATTCTATGCTATTCTGGCCAGATCAGACGCAGTGGCCTCCGACGCCGTGATTACAGGTATTATTCCAGTCTGTGGTAGGGAGTCTTTAGTGTTATTTGATCCAAGGTCTACGTACTCATATGTTTCCGCATTATTTGCTCATTTTCTGGATGTTCCTCGTGAGTCTTTGGGTTCTCCTTTGTATGTGTCCACTCCTGTGGGCGATTCTGTGGTAGTAGACCGGGTCTACCAATCTTGTGTGATTACCTTCTGTGGGCTTGAGACCAGAGTCGACCTGCTATTGCTCGATATGGTTGATTTCGAGGTTATTTTGGACATGGATTGGCTATATCCTTATCATCCTATATTGGATTTCCATGCCAAGTCAGTTACATTAGCCATGCCTGAGTCACCGAGGTTAGAGTGGAGGGGTTCTTCAGTTAGTGCATTCAGTCGGGTCATTTCCTATATGAAGGCTCGGCACATGGTTGATAAGAGTTGCTTAGCTTACCTTGCTTTTGTGCGGGACACCACTGCCGAGTCTCCTACCATTGATTCAGTGCCTGTTGTTCGAGAGTTCCCAGATGTGTTTCCTTCAGATCCTCAAGGCATGCCTCCAGATCGAGATATAGACTTCTGCATTGATTTGGCTCCAGATACTCAGCCTATTTCCATTCCCCCTTATCGTATGGCTCCTAAGGAGCTAAAGGTGTTTAAGGAGCAACTTGAGGAGTTGTTGGCCAAGGGGTTCATCAGGCCGAGTGTGTCACCGTGGGGTGCTCCGGTCTTATTTGTGAAGAAGAAGGATGGGTCTATGCGGATGTGCATTGAGTATTGTCAGTTGAATAAGGTGACCATCAAGAACAAATATCCTCTGCCGTGCATTGATGATTTGTTTGACCAGTTGGAGGGTGCTCGAGTGTTTTCTAAGATTGATCTGAGATTGGGTTATCACCAGTTGAAGATTCGGGCTTCTGATGTTCCGAAGACTGCATTTCGCACCATATATGGCCATTATGAGTTTCTAGTGATGTCCTTCGGCTTGACTAATGTCCCAGCAGCATTTATGGACTTGATAAATAGGGTGTTCAGGTCGTTTATCGACTCCTTCGTTATTGTATTCATTGATGATATATTGATCTACTCACGGAGCCTTGGTGAGCACGAGCAACATTTAAGAGTTGTGCTTCAGACCTTGCGAGAGCAGAAGTTATATGCTAAGTTCTCCAAGTGCGAGTTCTGGTTAGAGTCTGTGGCATTCTTGGGGCATGTGGTATCCGGAGAGGGTATCAAGGTTGATCCGTAGAAGATTGAGGCCGTTCAGAGTTGGCCGCGTCCTACTTCAGCTTCAGAGATCAGGAGTTTTCTGGGTCTAGCAGGATATTATCGACAGTTTGTGGAGGGATTCTCTTATATTGCAGCTCCATTGACTAGATTGACTCAGAAGAATGCCCCTTTTCGATGGTCCGATGAGTGTGAGGTGAGCTTTCAGAAGCTCAAGTCAGCATTGACCTCAGCACTAGTTCTATCATTACCTTCTGAGTTTGGGATGTATACTGTATATTGCGACGCTTCACGCGTCGGGTTGGGATGTGTGTTGATGCAGGATGGCAGGGTTATTGCTTATGCTTCGCGCCATCTGAAGGTTCATGAAACGAATTATCCTGTGCACGACTTAGAGTTGGCGGCGATTGTTCATGCTTTGAAGATTTGGCGGCACTATTTTTATGGTGTGTCATGTGAGGTCTACACCGACCACCGCACTTTGCAGCATTTGTTTAAGCAGAGGGACCTTAATCTAAGGCAGCGAAGATGGCTTGAGTTGTTAAAAGACTATGATCTCACTATTTTATATCACTCGGGCAAGGCGAATGTAGTAGCAGATGCTTTGAGCAGGAGGGCAGCGAGTATGGGTAGCTTGGCCTACATTGCAGCTGAGGAGAGACCTTTAGCCTTGGATATTCAGTCCTTAGCCCATCGCCTTGTGAGATTGGATCTTTTGGAGCCTCGTCGAGTTTTGGCTCATGTAGTTGCTCAGTCTTCATTGATGGGGGAGATTAAGGCTCGATAGTTTGATGATCCATGTCTTTCAGAGCTTCGGGATATGGTGGTCCAGGGTAGGGCCATGGAGGTTACCTTGGGCGAGGATAGTGTTCTGAGACTCCAAGGCCGATTGTGTGTTCCTGATATTGATGGCCTGAGGGAGAGAATTCTAGCATATGCGCACAGTTCTTGGTATTCTGTTCATCCAGGAGCGACGAAGATGTGTCGTGATTTGAAGAAGCATTATTGGTGGAGGCGGATGAAGAAGGATATAGTTCAGTATGTGGCTAGGTGTCTCAATTGTCAGCAGGTCAAGTACGAGCGCCAGAGGCCAGGAGGCTTGTTTCATCAAATGCCCATTCCTGAGTGGAAATGGGAGCGCATCACCATGGACTTCGTGGTTGGGTTGCCTCGGACTTTGCGGAAGGTTGACGCGGTTTGGGTCATTGTGGATAGATTGACCAAATCGGCGCATTTTATTCCTGTGGCTACTACTTATACCACAAAGAGGCTGGCTCAGATTTACATTCGAGAGATAGTCCGGTTTCACGTTGTGCCGGTGTCTATTATATCAGATCGAGGTCCTCAGTTCACTTCGCACTTCTGGAGATCTTTGCATAGTGAGATGGGCACTCAGATAGACCTCAGTTCAGCATTTCACCCTCAGACTGATGGCCAGTCAGAGCGTATAGTTCAGATTTTGGAGGATATGCTCAGGGCTTGTGTGATTGATTTAGGGGGTCAGTGGGACCAATTCTTGCCTTTGGCGAAGTTTGCATACAATAACAATTATCAGTCCAGCATCGAGATGGCTCCATTTGAGGCTTTATATGGTCGACAATGTCGTTCTCCTATCGGGTGGTTTGAACCTGGCGAGGCCAAGTTATATGGCACATATCTGGTAACGGATGCTTTGGAGAGAGTGAAGATAATTTAGGAGAGGCTCTGCACATCACAGTCTAGGCAAAGGAGTTATGCAGATCAGTGGGCGTGTGATGTAGCATTCATGGAGGGGGATAAACTTATGCTGAAGGTTTCGCCGATGAAGGGTATTATGAGAATCGGGAAGAAGGGCAAGCTGAGCCCCAGGTTTATTGGCCCTTTTGAGGTGTTAAAGCGGGTCGGAGAGGTTGCTTATGAGCTTGCTCTAACTCCAGCCTTATCAGGAGTTCATCCGGTTTTCCACGTATCCATGCTTCGGAGGTATCACGCCGACTTCTCTCACTTGGTTGATTACAACACTATTCAGTTAGATGAGAAGTTGGGCTGTGAGGAGGAGCCAGTAGCTATTATTGATAGACAGGACCGCCAGTTGAGGTCCAAGACAGTTTCTACGGTTAAGGTTTGGTGGAGGGGCCAACCAGTTGAAGAGGCGACTTGGGAGTCCGAGGAGGACATGCAGAGCATATATCCACAGCTATTCAACACTCCAGGTACGATTCTAGACCCGTTGTAGGACGAACGTTTGTTTAAGAGGGGGAGAATGTAACGACCGACCGGTCGTTTTGCGTATCAGGATCCCGTTCCTTTAAATGAAACCTTCCATAGTGTCTATTCGTGCTTTATGACTTGCGGGGACAGGTGGTTCGGGATTCGGGAATTGTTTGAGTGATTTAGGAACACCTGGTTCTTTAAGGTTGGCCTATTTGGCCAAGTTTGACTTCGGTCAGCATTTTGAGCAAACAACCTCAGAATCGAGTTCTGACAGCTCCAATAGCTCCGTATGATGATTTCAAACTTGGGCGTATGTTCGGCTCAGATTTTCTATGACCTGGGAGCATTTCGCCGCCCAAAATGGAAATTAGGATTTCCTTATGTTTGAAATTTGGTTTGGGACGTGATTTTATGCTATCGAGGTCCGAACAGAATTTCGAGACCGAGAATAGTTCCGTTATGTCATTTATGACTTGTCTGCAAAATTTGAAGTCATTCCGAGTAGTATAGGCCCATTCGGTGCGATGAAGTGAATTCTAGAATTTCAAGTTTTTACGTTTTGATTCAATTTGGTTTTGGGGTTGAGATCTGAGTTTCGTTGTTGTTTTTCATGTTCCGAGAGTTCGAGCGAGTCCGTATCATGAGTACATACTTGTTGGCATCTTTGGACAGGGTTCCGAGGGGCTCGGGTGAGTTTCGGACCCCTCAGAGTTAATTCCAAAACACCAGAATTTTTCTGTCTGGTTTTCTTCAGTGCGTTTGCAGGTGCAAAGCTGCGATCGCACAAAAGGATTGGAACAGGGGTGGAAAATGACATGTGCGATTTCACAGGTCTATCCGCGATTGCACAGGGTAAGTTTTGGGACTAGCCCGGATTAGTTCTCTACGATCGCAGCACCTACCCCCGCGATCGCACAAGCCTATTTCCCCTACTCTCTGCGATCGCCAGCCTATAGCTGTGACCGCATAGTACTCTTGAGGGCCCTGGGCAGTTGTCCTGTGCGAACGCACTGGCCCAGCTGCGATCGCACAGTATAAGCAGATGGGCAGTGTGATTTTAATACAGGATTTTGCATTATTTCACCATTCCATCTTCTTCCCCAAGCTTCATGAGAGCTTTCAAGAGAGCCTTCCACCCAGTGTTTGAGGTAAGTAAAATTCTCCCTAACACCTAGTTCTAAACATCAATTCCTAGTTAATCTTCCTTCTAAATTATCAAATTCATGAAATTGGGTAGTAATTTAAGGCCTTTGAGAAATTTGTGAATTATCCGTTTAAAGCCGCGAATTTAAGTATGAATTACATAATTATGATCCTTAGGCTATGGGTTAGTGATCCCTTCGAGAATTCTCGAAATCCGAACGTGCGGGCCTGGGGTTGAAATTCCAAGATCCTTCAAGAATGCCTAATTTTGGGTTTATTGGTTAATTCTTCTTCTCTGAACTTAAAATGATTCAATTCGCTATATTTGGCTAGTTGCGAGCCATCAAGGGTAGATTTCAGAGATTCCGGCGCATCCTTGATCCGAGGGGGGTGATTTCGTCACAAGGTGAGTCTCCTTTCCAACCTCGTAAGGGAGAAATGTCCCCATAGGTTCCTTATTTGTTAAGTATACATGTTGTGGGGGCCACGTATGTACCAAGTGACGAGAGTCCGTATGTGGCGACTATATTGATATGTCGGGTAGCTTTAGGACTCACGAGCATGCCTTTATGTGCCTTATTTGTAATTTGTATGTAATTGTATGTTGTGATTGTTGTTGAGATGACATGGAAAGGTTAAATATTATGAATTCTATCTCAGTTGGCTACAGTGGTATTGGTACGGTCCTGTTGGGTTCAGTGATGCGTCGGTGCACGTATAAACCTATATATATAAATATGCCTTTATCATTATCGAGTCAGCACACGAGTCGCAGGTAGGATTCGCGATCGTGGGTAGCGTATCATTATCGAGTCAGCACACGAGTCGCAGGTAAGATTCGCGATCGTGGGGAGCTTATCATTATCGAGTCAGCACACGAGTCGCAGGTAAGATTCATAATCGTGGGGTGCTTATCATTATTGAGTCAGAACACGATTCAGAGGTAACATTCGCGATCGTGGGGAGCTTATCATTATCGTGTCAGCACACGAGTCGCAGGTATGATTCGCGATCGTGGGTTGCTTATGACCTCAGTCCTTTTGACCACCCTTATGACTCCGGCGGGTTGTCTTGTTCTGGTATTGTATTATCACTTAAGTCTGAGTCACTTATAGTGGGATTGACAGGTATTGTGTAAACAGAGGATTTGGCACTTTTCATTTTCAGTTGTTACTTGGATTATATTATTTGCTCATGTACTTGTTGATTTCTGCTTCACATGCCTACTGCTTTAGCCATATCTCTTTTTATATTATATTGCTGGACCTTAGTGAGTATCTAGTCGACCTCTCGTCACTACTCCTTCGAGTTTAGATGGGATACTCACTAGGTACATATTTATTTATGTACTCATGCTGCACTTCTTCTTCTTCTTATGTACTTGATTGTACAGGTCCGGAGGCTGGTACATCTGATTATCAGGCCGGTGCTAGATACCGATTTGTGTGATTAGACTTCACGGTGAGCTGTTCTCCCTGGCGACCTCCTAACAGCACCCTGAAGTTCCTTTTGTCATTTTCCCCGTCTATTTCATCCAGACTGTGGATTTGTATATATATGTATCTTGTATATTCTGATAGTTTCCCGTGACCCTCGTGACACTAGTTCCTAGCACACACGTAGTGTATATTTTGGGTTTTGGGGCTGTATATATTATATAGACATGCTTATCATTTGGTTCACGTATTTATGGTTTTACTTCATATCACAGGCTATTATCATATTCATATCTGATAAAAAAAACAAATTTGTAAATGTTGGAATGTTAGGCAACTGGGGAAGGTAACTCATAGGGTCATTCATGTTGGCTGGCCTAACCCCGCTGTTGGGCGCCATCGCGACCTAAATTAGGATTTGGGTCGTGACACAACCTAAATTGTTTGTTAAACATGATCCCTTTCCCGTTCCCAACTTAATTGATTTTTGTCTTAATTGTTGTATGTTCATTATTGTTTCTATGACTACTTGATCTTATTATTTTGTCGATAGATATTATTGTGGTTATTTTGGAAAGAGTATTGGTTGTTTTAGTTGGTTGAGGTTTGGCGTGATTTTTAAGAATTATGTATATATTGACGTTCCTGTTGGTTACATGGTTAAGAGGATATATATGAATTTATGAGAAAAATACAGTTTATTATTTGTAATTGTTGAGATAAAAATATTGTAAAAGACTTGGCTTGAATTGTAAAATTTATGAATAAATTGATATGATATGTGTGACGACCCAAAATCCCTAAAGGTCGTGATGGCGCCGGATCCCACGATTAGGCAAGCCAACACTTAATAATTTAATAAAATCTTTATTATAATATTTTGAAATCATTCCTTTATCATTTTCCTAAACAATAATTATCGAACTTCTACTAAATAAACAATAACACCTTTAGCAAATTTAAATAGTAAATAAATCCCATAACAAATCCCAGAACCCGGTGTCACAAGTACATGAGCAAATTCTAAGAATTTATACAATTACTACGAAGCTTTTCCGAAATACAAATTGGAAAAGGAACTTAAAATGAAAATAAATACAATATGAGGGAGACTCTGTCGGCTGCGGGTCGCCTCCGGATGATGCAGCTCCCTAAGTCTCCAAGCCGGCCACATCGTTGTGAAAGTACCTGTGCAATAAAAATTCATAGCAAGTGTAGCATGAGTACGAAAACAACGTGTACTTAGTAAGTATCCCGCCTAACCTCAGAGAGGTAGTGACGAGAGGTTGAATTTGACACTTGCTATAAGTCAGTTTAGTATAATCCGGTGAGATGCTAAGCATGAGTATCATAGGCAATTTAATAATAATCAGGGATAAGAAATATCAACTTCTTTCACATTTAACACATTAAACCTCTGTCAGTTCAGTTGGCAATTCAAAACTTCTTAGGCCAATAAACAATAATAATTACAGGAAATACGCGTCAATTATCATGCGCAAGAAAATGCCGAGGGTCGAACGACACGGACCAATCAATAATAAAATGTGCACTGCCGAGGGTCAAACGACCCGAACCATAGATGCATCTATCTGTCCCGCTCACGAATCGAACATGCGTCGCAGTTAACATAATACTAGGGCTACCCCGCTCGCGAATCATACCTGCGACTCGGGTCCCCGTATAAATATACATAAATACAGGGTCATCCTGCTCACGAAACATCATGCGACTCAGGCACCCAAAGTTACACATATTCACTCCTATAAACCACATTTTTATCAGGAAAATTAGTTGTTCAATGAAGTGATAAAATTATCCTTTTAATAAACATGAGAATAGTATTTAAAACCTTTCTGGGAATTTACTTACCAATTTCGACAGGGTTCCAAACTCTATAGATTTATCTGACACACAATTATCCAAGGAAGAATCAATTCTCCTTCTAGGTGATTAAGAAAAGTAAATTCTATCCTTCTCAGAGATTTAGTTACTAATTGAAAGCATCACATGATATTTTATTGACAAGGTAACAAGTACAACAAGTAAAGCATGATAGTAGGTCTTAGACTACCCGGACATATCATATTAGTAGCTACGCACAGACTCCCGTCACCTCGTGCGTACGTAGCCCCCGCAAAGAATAGAATATAATTAATTAGTTCACCTATGGGGACAATTCCCCCTCACAAAGTTAGAAAGGAGACCTACCTCGCTCCAAAATTCCATAACCGGCTTCCAAGCCCTTCCGACGACTCCAAGGGATGCACAACGCCCCACAACTATCCAAATAACAACAAACCAATGAAAATATACTCTAATATTTGTTAACAATTTAAATTATATAAATTCCCAACTCCGCTCGAAGAATTGACTAAAATGCCCTCGGGCCCACGTGCCCGGATTCCGAAATTCCTTGAAGATAAACTCTACCCATAGCTTTACTAGCTCAAACATACAATTTACTCAAATATTCATGCTCAATTCATGGTAAAAATCCAAATTACAAATTTCTAGGTTTTTCTTCAAAATCCCAATTTGCTACTAACTTCCATGGCCAAATCTATATACAAACCTTGTATTTAACTTGAGATGAGTAGGGACAACTTACCTTGACATATGTGACGAGAATCCCCTATTGAAGCTCTCCAAAAAGCGCCCCAACCATGATAAATATGAGAGAAATGGCCAAAAGCTCGGTTTAAAACAATACACTGCCCAACCCCCTTCCACTCCGCGATCGCGGAAATACCATCGCGATCGCGAAGGCCAACAATCAGCTGCCCCTGAACTTCTTCTTCGCGATCGCAAACTTTACCACGCGATCGCGATGTACCACAAACCAGAACTATGCAATCGCATACCAAGCTTTGCGTTCGCATAGGGCAAACGACCCCTAGGTCCCCAGCTCCCCTTTCCTCTACGCGTTCGCACACGCGACCCCGCGATCGCGTATAGATCACAACCCAGGCTACCGCGTTCGCACCCCCTTCACCGCGAATGCACAAGCCAAATCCAGTAGCCCTCCATTTCCTTCTTCGCGATCGCAAACAAGGGACCGTGATCGCGAACCACACCAGATACACCAGAAACAGCAGCAGTAAAACAGAGAAAATGGTCCGAATTCACCCCGAAACACACCCGAGGCACCCAGGACCCTGTCCAAATCACACGACTCAGTCCCATAACCTCACACGGATTTTTTCGAGGCCTCAAATCACATCAAACAATGCCAAAATCACGAATCACACTCTAATCCAAACTTTATGAACTTTGGGATTTCAAACTTCCACATCCGATGCCGAAACCTATCAAATCACGTTCAATTGACCCTAAAATTTGCAAGCAAGTCATATTTGACATTACGGATTTGATCCAACTTCCGGAATCGCATTCCGATCCCGATATCAAAATTTCCACCTCCGATTGGATTTCTCAAAAACCTTTAAATTTCTATCTTTAGCCAAATGACTTCAAAATGACCTACGAACATCCGAATTCATTTCCGATCGCGCTCCCAACTCCAGAATCATTATACGAAGCTATTCCCAGACTTAGAATCCCAAACGGACATCAATATCACTAAAATATGCTTCAAGCCAAACTTAGGAATTTCCTTCAAAAATGCTGACTTCCACAATATACGCCGAAACGCTCCCGGGTTATCCAAATCCCAATCTGGAAGTACGCCCAAGTCCAAAATCATCATACAAACCTGCAGGAACCTTCAAATTCTGATTCGGAGGTCTTTTACTCAGAATTCCAATCTTAGTTGATTCTTCCAATTTAAGGCCTCCGAAATGAGAATTTTCTTTCCAAATACACATGAACTTCCTGAATTTCAATTTTCGATCATGCGTACAAGTCATAATACCTGAAATGAAGCTGATCATGGTCCCAAACCGTTGAACGACGCACTAGAGCTCAAAACGATCAGTCGGGTCATTACAATATGTCTGGTGGAAGCGGGTTGCACGCTGCAACAAAGAGTACTAAGGGTGGACAGGTGGGATCGGGTTGCACACCGCAATAGGAGTAATAAGGGTGATATATTTAGGGAGGAGAAATAAGGGAGGACGGTTGGGAGAGGGTTTCACGCTACAACAAGGTGCGATAAGGGAGGACATTTATATTTTTTATTGATTTTTCAAAGAAAATAAAGATTTGAAAAGCTTAAATGTTTATTTTACTACTTTTCATATTTTTGACACTATTTTTACTCAAAGTTAAAGTTTGGAAAGTTGGAAATTATTTGAGATTTGGATATAGCATAGACCTGGAAAGGGGTGACTGAGTTAATTTAAATTGTTATTGTAGTTGTTATTATTTAATTATTTTAGATTTCTTTCTTGCCTTGTTAATTAGTATTGTGACAGGTTATATTGTTAATGCCCCACCTTAGCCTTGTCACTACTTCGTCGACGTTAGGCTCGGCACTTACTCAGTACATGGGGTCGGTTGTACTGATACTACACTCTGCACTTTTTTGTGCAAATCCAGGTACTAACCATCAGTAAAGCTTACTAGAGCAACCATCGTTCATTCGGAGACACGAGGTATATCTGCCAGCGTTCGCAGATCCCGAGAGTCTTCTCCTATTTAATATATGTTGTTTCATTTTATTCAGAACAATCATTGATTTTCTTTCAGCCCATTATTTGTAGTATTCTTTAGTAGTTCGTGGATTGTGACACCAGACCCTGGGGTAGTCTTAGAGTTATTTATATAATTAGTTTGTGGTTCATTTTATTTAATTGATTATTATTGTTATTTTATTTTAATGTTGTTGGAAATATGCCTGGAATTTATTTCCGTGGTCGCAAGCCTTAGAAATCAGTTTTTGAAAGAAATTGTTTTGCCGAATTATTAATGAAATAAAGAAAATAATTAATATTTTGAAACCATTAGTATCGGGCCCGTATTTTGGTTTCGGAGACCGCTACAAATTTGTTATAGTATTTAAGTACTATCTGTGAAGTTTGGTGAGAATCGGAGTTGATTTGACGTAATTCAGACGTCCGGTTGAGAAATAGTGAACTTTAAGTGCTCTTGAGAAAACTGATGCATTTTGAGGTTAAATTCATAAGTTTAAGATGTTATTTTCATGATTTGATCGCACAGGCAAGTCCATATGATGGTTTTAGACATGCGTGCATGTTTGGTTTAGATCCCCGAGGGCTCGGGTAGGCTTCAGAATGTTTTTAACTTGTAAAAAAAATCTACTGTCATAATAGTTTCTGGTGCATTGGTGCTCCACGTTTTTCTTTTTTTTTTTTCCTAAAAAAATATAATAAATAAAAAAAAAACAGCCTAAAAATCCCACAAGCACTGCACGCCCAAGTCCGTCTCCCCACAGACGCAACACAGAAACACTTCTTCTCTTTTGTAGCGTGCAAGTGCCGTCAACCATGTCTGCCGAATCTGCTTCTGCAATTCCCAAAGGCCAAGTTGATTTGTCGGACTTCATAAACTGGTCTGGCATCGAACGCCTTAACCAAAACAGCAGCCACTTTATCTCCAATGCCCTCAAATAAGGCTACAGAGAAGATAAGGGCTTGAACCTAGAGAGTGATGCAGATGAGCAACTATTGATTTACATACCTTTTAATCAAGTTATCAAACTGCATTCTTTTGTTATCAAAGGACGTGAGGAGGAAGGTCCTAAAACTATGAAGTTATTTTTCAAACAAGGAGCATATGGGTTTTAATGATGTTAGTGATTGTCCTTCGAGTGACACAACAATTTTGTTTGAAGATAATCTCAAGGGAAAACCAGTTATCTTGAAGTATGTTAAATTTCAAAATATTCGGAGTGTGACCATTTTTATTGAGGACAATCAATCTGATTGTGAACTTACAAGAGTTCAAAAAACATTGTCCTGTATGGAACAACATTCGAGTGCGTTGGCGCTAAATTCGAAAGGAAAAGTTATAATTGAGCAGTGAGTGGCCTCCGTAATTGAGGTAAGTATTTGGTCTAACTTTGACTTGTGGGAATAGGACTCCCCACTTGTTTGCTATGTGAAATGCTTGGCCGTGGTGTATAGGTGAGGTGACGAGTATCTATTCACCACCCAAATTGTTTGTTAACATGATCCCATTCCCGTTCCTAACTTAATTGATTTTTGTATTAATTGTTCATGTTCATTATCGTTTCTATGACTACTTGGCCTTATTATTTTGTTGATAGATATTGTTGTGGTTATTTTGGAAAGAGTATTGGTTCTTTTAGTTGGTTGAGGTTTGGCGTGATTTTTACGAATTATATATATATTGACGTTCCTGTTGTTTTCATGGTTAAAAGGATATTGTTGAATTTATGAGAAAAATACAGATTCTTATTTATAATTGTTGAGATAAAAGTATTGTGAAAGGCTTGGCCTGAATTGTGAAATTTATGAATAAATTGATATGATATGTCTGGTGAGAGCGGGTTGCACGCCGCAACACGGAGTAATAAGGGTGGACAGGTGGGATCGGGTTGCACGCCACAACATGAGTAATAAGGGTGATATATTTAGGGAGGAGCAATAAGGTAGGACATGTGGGAGCAGGTTGCACGCCGCAACAATGAGCGATAAGGGAGGACATTTATATTTTTATTGTTTTTTCAGTGAAAATAAAGATTTGAAAAGCTTAAATGTTAATTTTACTACTTTTCATATATTTGACGCTATTTTTACTCAAAGTTAAAGTTTTGAATCTTTAAAATTATTTGAGATTTGGATATAGCTGAGACCTGGAAAGAGGTGACTGAGTTAATTTAAATTGTTATTGTAGTTGTTATTATTTAATTGTTTTATTTCTTCTTGCCTTGTTAATTATTATAGTGACATGTTATATTGTTAATGCTCCGCCTTAGCCTTGTCACTACTTCGTCGAGGTTAGGCTCGACACTTACTCAGTACATGGGGTCGGTTGTACCAATACTACACTTTGCACTCTTTTGTTCATATCCAGGTACTAGCAATCAGTAGAGCTTACTAGAGCAAGCGTCGTTCATTCGGAGACACAAGGTATATCTGCCGGCGTTCGCAGATCCCGAGAGTCTTCTCCTATTTAATATACGTTGTTTCATTTTATTTAGAACAGTCACATGATTTTCTTTCAGCCCATTATTTGTAGTATTCTTTAGTAGTTCATAGATTGTGATACTAGACCCTGGGGTAGTCTTAGCGTTATTTATATAATTAGTTCGTTGTTCGTTTTATTTAATTGGTTATTATTGTTGGGAACTATATTTAATTAAGTTCATTTTGAATTTATTTATTTATGCTTAAGTAATTAATTAAGAAAATTAGTTAATCGAATTCTAACATTGGGTTGCCTAGAAAGTGTGGTGTTAGGCGTCATCACGGTCCATAAGGTTGGGAATTTAGGTCGTGACACTTTAATATGAGAATATGATTTTGTCACCTTAAAGTCTATAAGGTTTCTGTATTCTTTAATAGGTACAATTTTTAAGAATTTCATCGCATGGCCAGGGGCGACTCCAAGAAAGTACGCTTTACTACGGCTCTTAAAAATATTTAACAAAAATTTTTTAAAATAGATAATAACCATTGTGAAATGTTGTTCTTTACATTACTTAAAATAATCTGACTAAACAAAAATATAGATATGTATCCATGGTTTCGGGCTTGTTTGATGTGATTTGAGACCTCGAGCGGGTTTATGTTAGGATATGGAACTTATTGGAATGTGTGGACGGGGTCCTAGGGGCCTCAGGTATGTTTTGGTCGAGTTTCAGATGGCTTTCATAGTTTTGACAGGTCTGGTTCCGGTGTCTCGTAACTGCGATATCTTGGAGCGCAGATGCGGCTCCGCTTCTACATGAGCTGGGTCGCTTCTGTGATAGTTGAGGTCTGGGAGCTAGCTCGCTTCTGCAGATGCTGGCACGTAGGTGCGAAGGTCTCTTATGTGGTTGAGTGATCGCATCTGTGAAAGAGTCCGCTTCTGCGGCGCCGCTGGTGCGGCTATGTTGTCCGCAGATGCGGACCTGGGCCTGGTAAGTTTACTTCGCATATGCGAATGCCTGACCGCAAATGCGGTTGCACAGATGCGCTTATTTGTCCGCACATGCGAAGTGCTGGGCAGAATTGTATAAGTAGAGGGTTTTGCCATTTTCTCCATATTTTGAGTTTTAGACCTCCGTTTTGGGAGAATCTTTGTGGGATTTTCAATAAAATCGATTGGGTAAGTAATCTTCACCTATAATTTATTATATTGAATGATTTTATCTATATTTGTATCATTTAATTTGTATTTTGAGTTGAGGATAATGGAGGTTTTTGAAGAAAATTTTCAAAATGAAAAATTAGGATTTGAGGGATGAATTGGTATATAAATTTGATGATTTTGGTATGGTTAAACTCGTATCAGAATGGGTGTTCGGGTTTTGTGAAATTTATCAGGTTCCGAGGTTTGGGCTCGGGGGTCGACCTTTGTGTCGATTTTTATACTTTGATAAAGATTGAGGCTTTATGATCTAGGGTAGTTTTTATGAGTTTTATTGCTGCTTTGAATTTATTTTGGTTAGATTTGAACCGTCTGGAGGTCATTTCAACCGAGGAGTTCATTTGAGAGTATCAGTATGTCTTCTTTGAGGTAAGCATGTTGCCTAGACTTGCGTGGGGGAACTACCCCTTAGGATTTGAGTCTTTTATGCTAATTGTAGTCCGTGTACGCGAGATGAAGAGTACGTGCTCGGACTTAATTTTGGAAAATTGGCCTTTTAGTGTTCTTAGGTTCTTGTATTCACTGAATATGTAGTTTCTCTTGTTATGATTATGTTTCTTAATTACTAGTTCACCTCTACCCGCTTTAATTAGAATTAATTGCTTCATGATCCACCCTTGTTGTTTATTTGATTTATCCATGCCTTAAAAGAAATTATAGTCTCTTATATTGCCATGTTATCCTTTCCTAATTGCTTATCTTTATTTGAGTATAATTATCTCTTCTGCACTTAATTGAGGCTATGATTATATTCTGTTGCTTATCCTTATTGAATTTTTTGTATCTTTTTCCTAATTGCTCAATCTTAAAAAGAAGTTAGATATCCTATAATTTAGTTGACATGCACCTATTTGGAATTATTCGACTTGTGTTATCTCCCTTGTCGTCGAACTGTATATTGTGGATTGTTGTTACACATTTTTTCTTTTCTTGTTGAACTATTCTTATTATGACTAGCATTCTCTGTTGTGCCTACTCCTTGTGAATTAGTTCCTCTGTTTCTGTGAGTTTTGGAACTTCTGAGTTGACCTATTTGTCGTACCCTTGTATTATTGTCATTGTTGTTGTACTTGTTGTGGTGATGCACGAGGTTTTTGCCGTGCGGTTGTTTTTATGAGGTTGCACAAGGTTTCTTCCGTGCTATTGTTACTATTGATATTTGCACATGTTGCGTGAAAATGCGTATATATATGTTGTTGCACATGTGGCGAGACAAGGTGTGAGCATTATTATGCGTGTGTGACGAGACAAGGCGGGTACTTACTTTATTATTGCACACGTGGCGAGACAAGGTGGGCTGTATCAGGGGCTGATCTGTGATGACTTGTGATGGCCTGGGGGCATTCTTATTGTTGATGTTTGTGTAGTGGTACACTTCCTATGTGAGCTTTAACTTGTGGAAAGTTGTGAGAAAGCATTCTACTTGTTGTCCACTTCTCTTTCCAATACTTACTAGCGGACATAAACTATGTTAGGACACTTGCACAAGTATACACATAGTTGAGCACACTTATCAGTTAAGAGGTTTTCTAGATAATGTTGAGTATAGATGCACACCCTTGATTACTTGTTTTCTATGTGAGAATGGATCTATTTGACATGTGAGCCGTCAGTGCGGTTATGAAGTGTGATGTGGGCACATGATTCCAAGTATTTGGGTTCAGGTTTTGGGACCCATGAGTTGTGAATAGTCTGAGGCTTGGTATCTCGTGGAGTTTATTGACTAAAACCTGGTTTCAAAGAGGCTATTTTTGTTGAATTGTCACTTCTTTTTTCTTTATCTGTGATTATCGGATTTAGGTTGTGTTTCCGTTCATTCTTCTATGTCATTACTATGGTGTTTCGCTAATAGTTGTTGTTTTCCTTCCTTACTGCAATTACCGTATTATTTGCCATTCATGTAGTCTTTATGTAGATATCATACTCTGTTGTTCCTATACGTATACTTGTTCGTGTTATTTAGTCGAGTAGGTGTCTTGACTGTTCCTCGTCACTATTCCATTGAGGTTAGTCTTGATACTTGCTGGGTACCGCTGTGGTGTACTCATACTACACTTCAACATATTTTTGTGCACATCTAGGTATTTCGAAGTCAGTTGATCATTATCTAGCTGTGCGGCTTGTTGCTTTTGAGAGTCAAGGTAGACCTGCTGCTGCTTTCGCAGACTTCAGATTCACCTTCTGATTTGTATTCACAATGTTTATTTTATTTCAAACAGTTGTATTTAGAAAATTGTAGCAAAATCTGTAGAGCTTATGACTTGTACTACCGGTTTTAAGATTGTAATACTTGTATAGAAAGTTCTAAATTTTGGAGTTTCGAATCTTTATTTACTTCGTAATTATTTTAAGAAGTTGTTAGGATTACCTAGTCCCTAATACTAGGTGCCATCACGATACCCAATGGAGGAAAAATTGTGTCGTGATAAGTTGGTGTCAAAACTCTAGGTTCATAGGTTCTACGAGTCATAAACGAGTTTAGTACAGTCTTATTGATCGGTATCGAGACATATGTACTTATCTTCGAGAGGCTGCAGAACTATTAGGACAATTTCACTTCCTTTATTCCTATCTTGCGAGTTTATTGATCTCAAAGTTTGAGCTTTTATCATTCTATTCTCTCACAGATGGTGAGGACACGAACTAAAGTTACTGATGATGTTACCCTGGAGCAGATGTCTCTAGGGGCAGAGGCCGACGAGGAGCACGTGCTGCAGTTAGGGCACCTACCATAGTAACAGTTGAGGAGCCACCAATAGTTCCAGTTGGGGGGGGGGGGCAGGTATCAGAGGTGCCTCCTATTACCCCCGGACTTCAAGAGACCTTAGCACAGTTCCTGAGCATGTTCGGTACAATGGTTTATGCGGGGTTGATTACGGTTTCACCAACTACTTCACAGACCGAGGGAGGTGCTCAGAATCCCGTAGCACACACCCTAGAGCAGCGAGTTCATGTTGGTCAAGTTCCAAGTGTCATGGCAAAACAACCTGTGGTCCCAATTCAGCCCGTGGTTAGGGCAGCAACATCTGAGGAATAACAGCTTAGACTTGAGAGGTACAAGAAGTACCACCCTCAAACCTTTAGTGGATTGGCGACAGACGATGCCTAGGGTTTCTTGGAGGAGTGTCACCGCATTCTACCTACTATGGGTATTGTAGAGATGAGAGGGGTTGCTTTCATTACATTCAAGCTTAGGGGAGTGACTTATTAGTGGTGGCAGGCGTATGAGTTGGGTAGCCCGGCAGTCAACTTCACTTACATGGGTTCAGTTTTCATAGATGTTCCTTAGAGAGTTTGTACCTAAGTCCCTTCGAGATGCATGGCGCATAGAGTTTGAACAGCTGCCGCAAGGCAATATTTTAGTATCAGAGTATGTCGTTAGATTCACTGATTTGACTATACATGCACCTGCTTTAGTCACTACATTTAGAGAGCATGTTCGTAGATTCGTTAAGGGGAACATTCATGATATTCAGTATAGTATGGCTCGAGAGTTAGCATCAGATGTTTCGTTTTAACAGGTGGTAGGGATCGCTCGCCGAGTGGAGGGAATATGGGATCAGGAGAGAGAGAACAGGTGGGGCCATAAGAGAGAGGACGTGCGAGGTCAGGAGAGAGAGGATAGGGAGGCGAGGAGGACTAGTAGGCCGATGAGATCTACTGGTCCTTATTTTAGAGGCATGAGTACAACATGGTAAAGGTTTTGTGGGTCAGCCAGTTCAGTTAGCACTTCCAGCTTTGGCCGGTGTTTCAGGTACTCATGGGTCTCAAGGTACCCGTACTGCGCAGTTTCCACAGTCACGTCAACAAAGAGGTTGCTTTGAATGTGGAGATACCAGCCACATGGTGAGAGATTGTCCTAGACTCTGGACATGTGCATCACAGCGGAGTATTATGCGAGTACAGGGCGCCCAAGAAGTGGAGGCCTGACCCATTGATGTGTTTCATATAGTAGGCTGGAGGTCGATGCGCTAGATGGTGTCATACATATATGCTTTTGATTTGTTCCAGAGAGGCACCATTCGTATTTTGTTTCGGTTCAGCTTATCGTGATGAGTTCCCTTATTTGTTACTTCACTTATGGGTGAGTTTCATGATTAGTACTCTATTTATGTGTTCGCTCGTGTTGGGAGATTCTATGAGTGGTAATCCGTGTCTATCATTTCTTTTTGTTCATTATTTAGAGTTAGGAGACTAAAAGTGAATTCTTGTTGTCCATTATGGTAGGTTTGATGTGATTCCTGAGTAATTTGGTTACAATTTGTGATTTGATACTCTAACGGGGTGAGAGTTCAGTAAGTGTTGTGATTTTATTGGCAACATTGAGTTAGTGGAAGATTTCAATTGGTATGATGTGTATTCGAATTGTGATTCAGAGTTGAGAGTGACACCCTCGTGATGCCATGTGATTTGATATTTTTGAGTCGGGCTGCGTGCCGCAGTGGAAGTTATATAAGGATGAGATCCTTGTGATTTGTTCATATACCTTGATTCCTTCTTTTTAAATTGATTCGTATCATGGTTCTGATAAAGAGTTGTGCATGTCAGGCTTGTTTGATATTTCTCTTATGTGTTTCTCTTTTCATGTTTATTCCTTTTCGTCTTGTACTTATTTGAGTTTAGTTTACGAGGTGTGTGCTTGGTAGCGTTAGATGTGACTTGTTTGTCTAGGTGTATAGTTATAAGGTCTTCATTTTTCTTGCATAGTTGTCGGTGTTGTAGAGGGTTGGAACAAGGTGCTAGCAGGTGTGAGGTTGGTAGTCGGTGCTGGTTTTGAGTACAGGCAACTATTATGACCAGAAATGTTATTATGGGCCTATGTGTGGTGTGTCATGTTGGGTGGTCGTACCTTATGGGTGTAAGCATGAGTTGTTGCAACTGGGTGAGACTGATATCGGGTATGGATTTAAAATCGGGTCTTTTGGAAATGAATGAAAGGTGATGATTTTGACTCTAAGGCTTATCGGTGTTAGTAGAAAGGATAAATTTTAGTTGAGATGATGTCGTCAGGCTTATGTGAATTGGGGTTACATGGGGTCACCCGTGTGTGTATGTTGATATGTGCATTCATTGATTTGATTACTTCGAGGCAATTCTTGGCACGTTTGAGGACGGACGTTTGTTTATGAGCGGAAGTATGTAATGACCCGACCGGTCATTTTGACTATATAAGTTTCATTTTGTGGCATAAATTCTTGAGCAACTTTGTATTATGTGTATCAACTTGCGTGCGTGGTTGAATTCAATTACCGGATGATTCAGAGCCAAATCAGAAGAAGTATTCAAGTTTTGGAAGCTTAAACAGTAAGAGTTGACCGGAATTTGACTTTTGTGTAAATGGCTCAAGAATGAGTGTTGGATGATTTCAACAGTTTTGTATGGCAATTTTGGACTTTGGCGTACATCTGGATTTTGTTTTTGAGGTCCGTAATGTAATTTCCAGCATTTCAGCGAAAGATGGAAAAAGTTTAAGTTTTGAAGGTTGAGAGGTTTGACCAAAAGTAGACTTAGGTGATATCGGGGTTGGAATGCGGTTCCCAGAGTTTGAACAACTGCATTATGTCATTTGGGACTTGCTTAAAAAATTTGACATCATTCCAGGTTGATTTGATAGGTTTCAGTGCGAGTTTTAGAAGTTTGAAGATTTGAAAGTTCATAAGTTCGATTCTTGGCGCGATTCATAGTTTTTGCGTGGTTTGATATGATTTGAGACCTCGAGCGAGTCCACGTTAAGATATGGAACTTGTTGGTATGCATGAACGGGGGTACCGGGGGCCCCACATGTGTTTCAGACGAGTTTAATATGGCTCTCGTAGTTTTGAAGAGGTCTGGTTCTGGTGTCTCGCACCTGCGACATCTTGGAACGCAGGTGCGGCTCCACTTCTGCGTGAGATTGGTCTTTTCTGCGATCGTTGAGGTCTGGGAGCTAGCTCGCTTCTTCGGATGCTGGCACGCAGGTGCAAATGCCGCTTCTGCAGTTGAGTGATCGCATCCGCGAAGGAGTCCATTTCGGCGCTCCTATCATCGCTTCTATGGCGTCGCTGCTGCGGCAATGTTATCAGAAAATTTGAACCTAGGCCTGGTAAGTTATGTTCGCAGATGGGAACGCCTGCCCGCAAATGTGGTTGCGCAGATGTGCTTATTTGTCCGCAGATGCAGAAGTGCTGCACAAAATCATATAAGTCGAGTGTTTTGCCATTTTCTCCATATTTTGAGTTTGAGACCTCGGTTTTAGGAGATTCTTTGTGGAGTTTTAAAGCAAATTGATTGCGTAAGTGATCTTCACCTCGAATTTATTATATTCCATGATTTTATCTATATTTTTATCATTTAATTTGTATTTTGAGTTGAGACAAATAAAGGTTTTTGAAGAAAGTTTTCAAAATGAAAAATCATTATTTGAGGAAAAAATTGGTATAGAAATTTGATAATTTTAGTATGGTTGAACTCGTATCGGAATATTGAGGCTTTATGATCCAGGATAGTTTCTTATTTGTTTTATTTGTGCTTTGAAGTTTTATTTATTAGATTTGAGCCGTCCGGCGGTTATTCCACTCGAGGAGCTCATTTTAGAGTATCGTCGATACTGTATCGGTATGTCTTCTTTGAGGTAGGTATCTTGCCTAACCTTTTGTGGGGGAACTACCCCTTAGGATTTGAGTCTTCTATGCTAATTGTAGTCCGTCTACGCGAGGTGACGAGTACGTGCTCGGACTTAATTGTGGAAAATTGGCCTTTTAGGTTTCTTAGGTCCTTGTATTCACTGAATATATAGTTTTTCTCGTTATGATTACGTTTCTCAATTACTAGTTCACCTCTACCTGCTTTAATTAGAATTAATATCTTCATGATCCACTCTTGTTGCTTATTTTATTTATCCGTGCCTAAACTGAAATTGTTATCTCTTCTATTGCCATGTTATCTTTTCCTAACTGCTTATCTTTATTTTAAGTATAATTATCTCTTCTGTAATTGCTCACCCTTAATTGAGGCTATGATTATCTGTCTCCTGCCTATCCTTATTGAATTTGTTATTTCACTTTCCTAATTCCCAACCTTATAAATGTAACAACCCAACCGGTCATTTTGAGATGTAACGCGTCGTTTGGCGGTTTGAGGCCATGATCAGCTTCATTTATGGTATTATGACTCGTAGGCGAGGTCGGAATTGAATTTTGGGAAGTTCGGAGTCAATATAGAAAGAAAATTCTCATTTCGGAAGCCTTGTGTTGAAAGGATTGACTAAGATTGGATTTTTTAGTAAACCACCTAAGAATCAGGATTTGAAGGTTCCAGCAGGTTCATATGGTGATTTCGGACTCGGGCGTATGTTCGGATCGGGTTTAGAATGACCATGGAGCGTTTTGGTGCATATTGTGAAAGTCTCTATATTAGAAGAAATTTCATAAGTCTGGGTTGAATTGCATTTCAGTGATATTGATGTCCGATTGAGATTCCAAGTCTAGGAATAGCTCTGTATGGTGATTCGGGTGTTGGGAGCACGATCAGAAGTAAATTCGGAGGTCCGTAGGTCATTTTGGAGTTATTTGGCTAAAGTTAGAAATTTGAAGGTATTAAGAAGTTTGACCAGAAATGGAAATTTTGATATCGGGGTCGGATTTCGATTCCGAAAGTTGGAGTAGGTCAGTAATGTCGAATATGATTTGTGTACAAATATTGAGGTCAATCGGACGTGATTTGATATGTTTCGGCATTGAATGTAGAAGTTAGAAATTATAAAGTTCATTAAGCTTAAATTGGAGTGAGATTCATGGTTTCGGCGTTGCTTGATGTGATTTGAGGCCTCGAGCAGGTCCGTGGGATGTTATGGGACTGGGTCGTGTGATTGGACGGGGTCCCGGGGGCCCCAGGTGTGTTTCCGGGTAGTTTCGAATCATTTCAGGCTGTTTTGAAATGGCTGGTGCTGGTGTCTGGTGTTTTTTTTCGCGTTCGCGAAGAAGGATTTGGCTTTAGAGACTTTGTTCTTCGCGTTCGCGAAGGGTGCCTCGCGTTCGCGAAGAAGAAAAATCTCTGTTGCGCAGGTCTGACTTCGGAGGCTCATATCTCACAATTTATAATGAACTTTGAGATGATGTAAAGTGAAAGTTGTATTCCTTGTTGTCTAGTTTCTAGAAAAGTAATCCAATTAGCATTTAGACAGGGTGTCCGGGAAGATGAAGAAGAAATTTGTGTTCACAAGGCTGCCTTTGGCAGCTTATATCGCGAAATCTATAAAAAATTGGGAGATGACCAAACCATTGAAGTTTTAGATCTTGGAGTCTAGTTTTCAGAACAGTAAACCATTTGTCATTTGGAATTTTGTGCAAAAAGGTATGACCATTCTACTAGAGGCTGCCTGAGATGCGTTTGGAATTGCTTTTTCGAGATTTTTTGTTCTTCGCGAACGCGAGTGTAGGCCCGCGAACGCAAAGAAGACTTGCCTCGTAGTGTATAAGTTTGAAAAAAATGTATTAGGCTCATTTCATCTTATTTCTTCCATGGGAGACGACCTATGGGCAATTTTGGAGCTCCATCTTCATCATCTATGTCAAGGTAAGTGATTCCCACCTATTTCAAGTTAAATACTTGGATTATATATATAAATTTTAACATGGAAATTGTCACGACCCAATTTCGGAGTCGTGATGGCGCCTGTCGTGGAACTAGGCCAGCCACCTATCTATAACGAATCTAAGTTCAATTATCAGAGAGAATACCCTTTTTAATAAATTCGAGGTCAATAATAATAGTAAATCAGAAATTGGAAACAATTTGTGGAAAGACAAAACTAAAATCCTACAAATCCCGGATTCGGTGTCACGCAGTCATGAGCAACTAATTCATAAACAAGACCCAAAAGAAATGACCAACATAGTCTGAAATTAAAAACGACAAGTAGAAAAAGAAAGAGATGACGAGATCACGGTTGCCAGCTGCTACCTCGTCAACTCCGATGAAATTGCTGCGACTCACTAGCCAGAGCTGGATCTCAATGTACCTGGATCTGCACACAAGGTGCAGGGTATAACGTGAGTAAACCAACTCAATAAGTAACGATAACAACCTATGGGCAGAGAAGTAGTGACGGACCAAACCTCTATAATCATGCACAACAGTAAATAACTTGAATAAGGCAATAAAATATTAGAAATAAGCATGATGCACCAACTATAACTGTAACCTCGCATACGTTCATATAGAATAAAAAATGTCACGAACATGGTATGTATACTCTCATCAGATAGTCCCCTCAGTACTGGAATTGGCCTCAAGCCCAGGGAAGTCCATCCTGGAATATACATAACACAGTGACGTAGTCACTCAGTACCGGAGAAGAAGAAGGCCAATCCAGCCCCACGGAGAAGATCCATCTCCGGAACATAACACTCGGACAAGATCCGTATCCAGGGAAGATCCATCCCTCGATATACCACATAGCTTCGGACAAGATCCATGCCCAAGGAAGATCTATACCTCAAAATCTGTGTGCTCACTGGGAGTGTAAAGACTCCGGAGGGGCTCCTATAAGCCCAAGTTGGGTGGCATCGACACGTGGAACACCGGATGAACACTAGACAAGTTGGGTGGCAAAGCAAGTCTATAAGCCACCTCTCCAACCTTCTGAAGCACCTCAAATGGACCAATGAACCGGGGACTAAGCTTTCCCCTCTTCCCGAACCTCATAACACCCGTCATGGGTGACACCTTCAGCAGTACCTTGTCACCTTCCATGAAAGACACGTCTCGAACCTTCCGGTATGCATAGCTCTTCTGTCTGGACTAAGCCGTGCAAAATCGCTCCTGAATCAACTTCACCCTTTCCAATGCATCCTGAACTAAATCTCGGCCTAACAACCTAGCCTCACCGGGCTCAAACTAACCAACCGGAGATCTACACCTCCTACCATATAAATCCTCATACGGCGCCATCTGAATACTGGATTTGTAACTGTTATTATATGCAAACTCCACTAATGGCAGAAACTGATCCCACGAACCACCAAAATCAATCACATAAGCACACAATATATCCTCTAGGATCTGAATAGTCCGCTCTGACTGCCTGTCGGTCTGGGGATGAAATGTTGTACTCAACTCTACCTGAGTACCCATACCTCTGTGCATAGCCCTCCAAAAATGAGTACCTCTGTCAGAAATAATAGAAACTGGGACCCCATGCAGTCGGACAATCTCCCTGATGTAAATACCAACTAACCTCTCTGAAGTATAAGTAGTACTGACAGGAATGAAGTGCGCATACTTGGTCAGTCGATCCACAATAACCCAAATAGCATCAAATCCCTTCGAAGTCCGTGGGAGCCCAACTACAAAGTCCATGGTGATCCGCTCCCACTTCCACTCTGGAATGACTAACTCCTGAAGCAACCCACCTGGCCTCTGGTGCTCATACTTGACCTGCTGACAGTTGAGGCACCGTGCTACATACTCCACAATATCTCTCTTCATCCGCCTCCACCAATAATGCTGTCTCAGGTCCAGGTACATCTTCGCGGCACCCGGATGGATGGAATACCGCGAGCTATGGGCCTCTCCCAATATCGACTCTCGAACACTATCTACGTCAGGCACACAAATACGGACGTGCATCCTCATAACCCCGTCATCATCAATAGTCACATCCATGACATCACCTAGACGGACCTTGACCTGAAGAACCAACAAATGACGGTCATCATACTGGCATGCTCTAATCTGATCATATAGAGAAGACGGGGACGCCATGCTAGCTAACACCCGCAGAGGCTCCGACAAATCCAATCTCACCAGATATCTTGCTAAGGCCTGAACATCACGTGCTAAGGGTCACTCCGCTGTCGGAAGATAGGCTAGACTTCCCAAACTCCCTGCTCGGCGACGCAGGGCATCGCCCACTATATTGGCCTTCCCTGGGTGGTACAGGGTAGTGAGGTCATAATCCTTAAAAGCCATCTCCTCTGATGCAAATTCAAATCCTTCTGCTTCAGCAGATACTGTAAACTGCGATGGTTAGTAAAAATCTCACACTGAACCCCATATAAATAATGACGCCAAATCTTCAAAGCATGAACAATAGCAGCTAGCTCAAGATCGTGCACTGGATAATTCTCCTCGTGCACCTTCAACTGTATGGATGCGTAGGCAATCACCCTACCGTCCTGCATCAATACCGCTCCCAAGACAACTCTGGAAGCATCACAATAGACTGTGTAAGAACCCGAACCAATAGGCAATACCAATACCGGAGCTGTAGTCAATGCTGACTTGAGCTTCTGAAAGCTCTCCTCACACTTATCGGACCATATGAATGGAGCGCCCTTCTGGGTAAATCTTGTCAGTTGTGAAGCAATAGAAGAGAGTCCCTCCACAAAGCGACAGTAATAACCCGCCAAGCCAAGAAAACTCCTAATCTCCGAAGCTGAGGACGGTCTGGGCCAACTCTGCACCACCTTTATCTTCTTCGGGTCCACCTGAATACCCTCACTAGACACCACGCGACCCAAGAAGGCTACTGAACAAAGCCAGAACTCACATTTGGAGAACTTTGGATAAAGCTTCTCCTTTTTAAACCTCTGCAACACAACCCGCAAATGCTGAGCGTGCTCCTCCTGGCTACGAGAATACACCAGGATGTCGTCAATGAACACAATAACGAATGAATCAAGGTAAGGCTGAAACACGATGTTCATCAAGTGCATGAACGCAGCTAGGGCATTGGTCAGCCCAAAAGACATAACCAAAAACTCATAGTGACCGTATCTGGTCCTAAAAGCATTCTTCAGAATATCAGAATCCCGAATCATCAACTGGTGATAACCCGATCTCAAGTCAATCTTGGAGAACACCTTGGCTCCCTAAAGCTGATCAAATAATTCATCAATGCGAGGCAAAGGATACCGGTTCTTCATCGTAACCTTATTTAGCTGCCTATAGTCAATGCACATGCGCATAGAACCATCCTTCTTCTTTACGAACAACACCGGTGCACCCCAAGGTGAAACACTAGGCCGAATGAACCCCTTATCAAGGAGTTCCTGAAGTTTCTCCTTCAATTCCTTCAACTCTTTTGGGGCTATGCAGTAAGGCGGAATAGAGATAGGCTTGGTATTTAGTAACAAGTCAATACCAAAGTCAATGTCCCTGTCAGGTGGCATGCCTGACACGTCTGCAGGGAAAACGTCTGGAAACTCACGGACCACAGGAACAAAATCAATATAAGGAGTCTCACTACTAACATACCCAATATCACATCAAAGTCAACCATACTAATCAATAATAAGTCCGCCCGGGTCTCCAAACCCCCAATAGATATAACACAAGATTGGTACACCCAGTCTACCACAACCTTATCCCCAACTGGAGTCGACACATGAAAAACCAAAATTAAGGACTCACGGGGTCATATCCAAGAAATGTGCAAAGTATGATGAAACATATGAATATGTCGAACCAGGATCAAATAATACTGAAGCATCTCAGTGACAGAAAAAAATAATACCCGTAATCACTGCATCTAAAGTTATGGCATCTGGTATGGCCGGAAGTGCATAGAAACGGGAATGTCCCCCACCTGATCGACCTCCCCCTCTAGGGCAGCCTCTGACTGCCTTTCCTCCACCCTCGGCTGCCTGAGCGGGTGGTGTAGAAGCTGGAGGCTGGCTCCTCTGCTGATAAGAACTACTAGAAAGGCGAGGACAAAACCTCTTGATATGACCTGGATCCCACACTCAAAACAACCCCTCTAAGCAAAAGAGGGTGGGGTCTGAAGGGAACCCCTAAAACCAGAGTAGGTGCTAGAAGAGCCATGTGCTGAAGAACCCTGAACTGACGGTAGTCGGGATGAGCTCTGAGCTGGAAGTGCACTGAATGATGAACAACCCGGATGAGAACTACGGGAACCGTGTCCTGATGAAGCACCGCCGTAAACTGGACGAGCTGGATGATGAGGCTTGAAGGGAAGGCCTCTGTTGTGATGAGACTGACCTCCCGAGTGAAAACCACCATAACTACCAGATCCTCGAGGCCTCTTGGACTCCCTCTCAACACGCTCCTGGCGGCGTACTGACTCAATCTCCTTGGCTATGTCGACTACCTCCTCGAAAGAAGCCCCAGATACTCTCTCTCTAGTCAAAAAAATCCGTAACTGATAAGTAAGCCTATCAACAAATCTCCTGATCCTCTCTCTGTCTGAGGGAACTAGCCAGATGGCATGACGAGCTAACTCAGAGAACCTCATCTCATACTGCATCACCGTCATGTCTCCCTGACGCAACTGCTCAAACTCTCTGCGCAGCTCCTCTCTGCGAGAATGTGGTATATACTTCTACAAGAAGAGAATGGAGAACTAGTGCCATGTAAGGGGCGCTGCATCAGCGGGTCTACGCCTCTCATAGGCCTCCCACCAAGTAAGTGAAGCTTCTGAGAACTGGAAAGTAGTAAATGGAACTCCACTGGCCTCTAGTATCCCTGTTGTGCGTAGTATCCTCTGACACTTGTCCAAGAAGGCTTGGGCATCCTCGCCCTCAGTACCACTAAAAGTAGGAGGCTGGAGCCTGCCGAATCTCTCCAACCTACGCTGCTCATCATCAGCTAGGGCTGGAACCACATAATCCTGTATCAGAGCAATCGGCTGTGCTGGGACTGCCCCAGGTGTCTGAAGTCCCTGGGTAACCTGCTTAGGTATCCGGGCAGCTGGAGTCTGAATGCCTCCCCCGGCCTGAGAAGTAGTAGCAGTAGTGGACATCGCAACGGCCTGTGCCAAACTGGTGCACACCGTCAAAATCTGAGCTAGGGTCTCCTGAAGACCCCAGAATCACTATGGGCACTGCTGGTGCCTGAGCCTGCCCCGCTGGAATCTCAGGTGCGGGGACCTGATCCTGAGCAACGGGAGGGTCCACAGGTGCTGCCCCGGCTGCTGTGCGGGCTACAACACTCCCTCCGCCACGTCCTCGACCTCTGGCTAGTTCTGCTAGTGCCTGGTCACCTCTACCGGTAGCACGAGTCCTCACCATCTGTGAGAGAATGAAAACAACAAAAGTTTAGTTCCCGAGTTCAACAGAGTCGCACGACAGAATTCAAAGATGTGGAATTTTCCTAAAGGTTCTGTAGCCTCTCGAAGATAAGTACAGATGTCTCCGTACCGATCCGCAAGACTCTACTAAACCTGCTCATGACTGGTGAGACCTATTCAACCTAGAGCTCTAATACCAAATTGTCACGACCAAATTTCGGAGTCGTGATGGCGCCTGTCGTAGAACCAGGCCAGCCAACTATCTATAACGAATCTAAGTTCAATTATCAGAGAAAATACCCTTTTTAATAAATTTGAGGTCAATAATAATAGTAAATCAGAAATTGGAAACAATTTGTGGAAAGACAAAACTCAAATCCTACAAATCCAAGATCCGGTGTCACGCAGTCATGAGCTACTAATTCATAAACAATACCAAAAAGAAATGACCAACATAGTCTGAAAGTAAATACAACAGGTAGAAAAAGAAAGAGATGACGAAATCACGGTCACCAGCTGCTACCTCATCAACTCCGATGAAACTGCTGTGACTTACTGACCAAAGCTGGATCTCAATGTACCTGGATCTGCACACAAGGTGCAGGGTATAACGTGAGTACACCAACTCAATAAAAAACGAAAACAACCTTTAGGCTGAGAGGTAGTGACGTACCAAACCTCCGTAATCATGCGCAATAGTAAATAACTTGAACATGGCAATAAAATATTAGAAATAAGCATGATGCATCAACTATAACTGTAACCTCGCATAAGTTCATATAGAATAAAAAATGTCACGAACATGGTATGCAAAACTCTCATCAGATAGTCCCTTCGGTACTGGAATTATCCATCAAGCCCAGGGAATTCCATCCCGAAATATACATAACACAGTGACGTAGTCACTCAGTACCAGAGAAGAAGAAGGCCAGTCCAGCCCCATGGAGAATATCCATCTGCGGAACATAACACTCGGACAAGATCCGTATCCAGGGAAGATCCATCCCTCAATATACCACATAGCTTCGGACAAGATCCATGCCTAGGGAAGAACAATTCCTCAATATATGTGCGCTCCCTGGGGGTGTAAAGACTCTGTAGGGGCTCCTATAAGCCCAAGCGCTATATCAAGCCAGCGAAGGCATGATTCAAGAATCGCTGCGGTGTGCAGTCCGATCTCATAACTGTCTCACAATCCGGCCCTAGGCCTTGTTCAGTCAATACTTTCCAGTCTCACTCACAATGCTCTCAATGCATGAAAATCAGCCCAAACAAGAATAAGATAGAAATAACTAACAATTATCGAGACTGAGCATGAAAACATGTACCATGACAGGACTGAACATATGCAAGTAATAATCACAGCTAGAGACAGTAATAACTGACCATTCCGGTCTCAACATATTGGTGTGAAACCTTGGCCATTAGTCTTATCATGATTCCTACTAGGTTCAAGGGATTTATAACCCTTACAGTACGAGTATCAGTGTGAAACAACCATTGGACAGTGCCATGGGGTGAGCCATGCCACAAATATTCGGTGTACGCCCATATGCCCGTCACTTGGCTAGTGCGTCACCTTAATCAACAACAATTACTAGATAACTTGGGATTTCGAACCCTCAGTTCCAAGGTTGAAGACGTTACTTACCTCAAAATCGGCTAAAAGACTACTCCGCAGTGCCCTTGCCTCGAATTTCGGTCTCCGAGCGATCCAAATCTATCAACAATCAAATGTACATCATTACAATGTTCTAAGGAATGAATCCCAATCAAAATTTGCCAAAAATACTCAAAATCTCAAAATTGGTCAAAACACGGCCCCCGGGCCCACGTCTCGAAAATCAAAAAAATTCACAAAACTGGAATCCTTATCTTCACCTGAGTCTACCCATATCAATTTTATCAAAATCCGACCACGAATACCCCTTCAATTCGTCAAAAGAATTTCCTAATTTTTCTTCCCCAATTTCCACTTTGATTCTCCAATTTCCATGGTAATAATATATACTAATTCATGAAATTAGACCAAGAGTGATTAAAGAACACTTACCTCAAGTCTCCCACTGAAAATCTCTACAAAATCTCCCTTCTCCCGAGCTCTCTAATGGAGTTTTTTGAAAAAATGCTAAAACCCTCGTTTTTGGACTTAAAGATTCTGTCCAGTGCTTTCTTCTATGCGATCGCGGACATCCTGTCGCGATCGCAGAGAGTAATTCAACAGCCCCCAAATTTAACCATACGTGATCGCAACATTCACTGTGCGATCGCGGTTCAACCTGGTCCAAACTCACGCGACCGCGATGCACAAAAGCTCACTCTCTCACGCACCCAAATAGACCTACGCGATCGCGGACCATACCACGCGATCGTACTGCATTGCCGCCTTGACATCTCCGATCGCAACCTCCCTTCTGTGATCGCATTGAAAAATTATCCAACCCCCCATCGCTAAGCCTACGCGATCGCAGGATACTCCTCACGATCGCGGAAGAGAAAACCAGCAACAGGAAACACCAGAAATCTACTACGTTCTCAAGCCACGAGTTGGTCCGTTAACCACTCGAAACACACCCAAGGCCCTCGGGACCTCAACCAAATATACCAACACGTCCTAAATGATCATCCAAACTTAGTCGAGCCTTCAAAACATCAATAACAACATCAAAAATTCATCCAATTCAAGCCTATGAACATTGAAATTCCTAAATTCCACCAACGATGCCGAAACTACCCAAAACAACTCCGATTAACTTGAAATTTTGCAGACATATCCGAAATGAAATTACAAACCTTCTCCAACTGTCGGAATTCCATTCCGACCCCGATAGCCTATTTTCCACTGTCGGCCGAAAATCGCCAAAAACTAACTTTCGCCAATTCAAGCTTAATTCTACACCGGACATCACAAAAACATTCCGAACACACTCCTAAGTCCTAAATCACCTAACAAAGCTATTCGAGCTATAAAATATGCATTCCAAGGTCATTTACAAATAAGTCAACTCTGGGTTGACTTTTCCAACTCTAAGGCTATTTTTAGAGACTAAGTGCCTAAATTCCTTCTATAATCACTCTGAACCCGAGATAATCAATTCTATCATATCATGAACAGTCTAACCAAGCTACGACAAGGCAAAAACAGTGAAAATAATGCACGTTCTACGTAACGACCGACCGGGTCATTACAGAAATTCATGGAAAATTAGTGAAAACTTGAGGTTTTGGTAGAAAACCTAGAAATAGTATTTTTGTATTTTGACCACGAAATAGGATATGGGATTTGGAAATTATATATTTGAGTTAGTGAGATTATGGGTAATGTTTTTCTTCGAAAATCTTTGAAATCTGGGCACGCGAGCCCGGGGGTGATTTTTATTGACTTTTCGACCGGGGTTAGGAATTGTTATAAATTGGATTCTAATGGATATTTGAGCATATATTAATGGATTTGCGTAATTGTTGGCTAGTTTTGGGGTGTTGTGCATCAATTTGAGTCATCGGAAGGGCTTGGAAGCCGGTTATGGAACTTCGGAGCGAGGTAAGTCTCCTTTCTAACCTTGTAAGAGGGAATTGTCCTCATATGTGAAATAATTAAATATATGATACTATTTGTGGGGGCTACATACGCAAAAAGTGGCGGGAGTCCGTGCGTAGCTAGTATTATGCTTGTGTCAGGGTAGTCTAGGACCCACTAGCATGCTTTACTTGTAATTTTTTTGATAAAATTAGACTGTTTAATATTATCGAGTTAGTAAATGAATATCTAAGAAGTTTAAACTTTATTTTCTTAATTATCTAAAAAGAGAATTGATTTTCCTTGAATAAATATCCCCTGATGAATTCCTGATTTACTATTTGAATGTGTGTATATATATATGAGTACCTGTGTCGCATGTATGATTCACGAGCATGGTAACTCTATTATTTATATTTGGCCGCATCGCATGTACGATTCACGAGCGGGGTAATAGATGCATCTATGGTTCGAGTCGTTCGACCCTTCGGCAGTGCACAATTTAAATTTATCGTTGGTTCGAGTCGTTCGACCCTCTACATACTTGCGCATGATATTTGCTGAGTATTTGCTGTTACTTTTAATTATTTATTGGCCTTGAATTATAAGTTGTCAACTGAAATGACGAAGACTTAAAATTTGTAAATGTGGAAGAAGTTGTTATTTCCTATCAGTATCTATCAATTACCTATGATATCCATGGTTAGTGTCATCCTTGATAATATTAAATTGACCTCTAGAAAGTATCAAATTCGACCTCTCGTCACTACCTCTTAGAGGTTAGGCGAGATACTTACTGAGTACATGTTACTTTCGTACTCATACTACACTTGTTGTGCATTTTGTTGCACAGGTAGATGTATATCTAGTGGCCCCACTTAGCGTCGTGCCATGGTTGATATGGGGACTTAGGCGAGTTGCACCATCCCGAGATGACCCGCAGCCGGAAGAGTCTCCCTCAGATGTATTGTATTGTATTTTAAATTCTTTGTCCAGTTTGTACTCCGGACAAACATTGTATTACATGTATACTTCTTAGAAATATTCTCATGCACTTGTGACACCGATTCTGGGATGACATTGGGATGTATTTGTCAATTGAATTGTTAAAACAACGTTATTTACTCAGTACATTTTATTGATTATTAAATAATGAAATGAAAAGTAACGATTTCAAAATACTAAAATAGGAATCTAATTTAACTATTTTGTGTTGGCTTGCCTGATAGTGGTGTCCGACACCATCACGACCTTAATGGATTTTGGGTCGTGACAAAAACGAAGTTAGTTATCCTATACTTTAGTTGACATGCCCCTATTTGGAATTACTCGACTTGTGTTAGCTCCCTCGTTGTCGAACTGTATTTTGTGGACCGTTGTTACATAGTTTTTCCTTTCTTATTGAGTTGTTCGTATTATAACTAGCATTCTATGTTGTGCCCACTCCTTGTGAATTAGTTCCTCCGTTTCTGTGAGCTCTGAAACTTCTTAGTTGACTTATTTGTCGTACCCTTGTATTATTGTCATTGTTGTTGTTGTACTTGTTATGGTTATACACGAGGTTTTTGCCGTGTGATTATTGTTATTGTGATGCACAAGATTTTGCCACATGATGTCAAGTGTTAGGGTGCAGGTATTGAGACCCGTGAGTTGTGAATAGTCTGAGGTTCGGTACCTCATGGAGTTTACTGACTAAAACTGTCACGACCCAAAACCTGGTTCAGTTCGTGATGGCACCTAACAAATATAGTGCGGAATATAACAGCGGTATGAGGTCAGGCCGTAGATACCAGCTGAACCACAGCTAGGCCAAAAATATACAACCCCGAAAAAAAACCCAATCATAACTACAACAAGGGTGTTCCAAGACTAGTGTCACAGTGTCAACGGACGGCTACATAGATACAACAACTGAAATACATATACAAGATATACAAGCCTCAGTCTGGAACAA